>VDFB02323638.1:93892-136316 GCA_007258455.2 Sequoia sempervirens
TCTTGCTTGCCATCAAATCTTTTGTTCAGCTTCTCTTCCACCTTTAGAGCAAACTAATACACATCCTCAATGGTGGTCATTCTGACTAGGCTTAACTCCCGAATGCTCAGTCGTAACCCATTAAGATATCGGGCTACCTTCTCCTTATTGGCCTCTGTGTGACCCGTTCTGATGATTATCTTGTGAAAATATTTAGTATATTATTTCACAAATATGCTTCCTTGCTTTAACCCTTGCACTTTCTTTAATAGATCTAACTCGTAGTCCACTGGTATGAACTGCTTCTTCAGTTTCTCTACCATGCGATCCCATTTGGTGATATTTCTTTTTTCTCTTCAATTTCTTTCCAACTGGACCTCTTTCCACCAAATATTGGCATGGCCCTTCAGCTTCATTTTCGCAAACTTAACCCAATCTGGGTCCTCTATTTCCTCATACTCAAAATATTCTTTTAGCTCGTTGATCCAGTCGATCAACTTTTCTGGGTTCAGACTTCCGGAATAACTGGGGACTTCTGCTCTAGATCTTTTCCCGATCTTCAAAATGGCCCTTATTAGCCGCATTTGGTCTTGATCAATTGCTTCTTCTTCCTCTTCTACATTTGAATCTTCTTCCTCTCCTTCATCCTCACTTTCCTCCCTCGGGTTTAACCCTTTTCTCAACTGCTCTTGTAACGCGTCAATCTGTCTCTGGAGGGCTGCTAGTGCATCTCTTCCACCAGCATTTTTGCCGCCTCGACCACCTCTGGCACCACCATGCTTACCAGGCATCACTCTTGGAGGCATATTTTTTGACCTTGACCCACAACCACGGTCCTGGTGCGAACTGCCTCACAATCGGTGATCTGTCCACACGCTTAAGAAAACCCGCTCTAATACCACTTGATGAGGGCGCAACCCGAGACTTAGAAAATAACCCACAAACAAGAGAATAATTTTATTAT
This sequence comes from Sequoia sempervirens, assembly GCA_007258455.2. Taxonomy (NCBI): domain Eukaryota; kingdom Viridiplantae; phylum Streptophyta; class Pinopsida; order Cupressales; family Cupressaceae; genus Sequoia; species Sequoia sempervirens. The sequence goes on from VDFB02323638.1 coordinate 94,836, forward strand.
TCAGAAAAATGGAGCTTCTTACATGCAAATGATCTCAAATCCCCAAGTTCTACAACACATGCAAGTTACAAAAAGCTATAGAATCACCCTTTCGCAATATGCAAGCTTGTCCCCAAAAAGTTACCCAAAAATTAGAAACCCGCCCATAAATAGAGCTCCTCTTTTAGTTTGGAGCCAAAACAACATTCAAATTTGAGTTTAGGCGGTTTGGCGCCAAAAAATTACAATTTGAAGTTCAAATTTCAAAAGAACATTTGCAATTGTATCTTCTAGAAAGTGCGCCAACTTTCCGGGGCCATAACTTTTGATCCGAGACTCCAATTCGCGAACCGTTTGAACCGTTGGAAAGGTCTCAAAGTCAAGAACGTGCTTGAAATCTGCTACGCTGATTTCGGCAAGTTTCGAGGCTGATCCGGGAACTCTAAGTGCCTCAAATCTAACTCATAAGATTTTCAGGTGCAAATCTGAGAAACTAAAACTGCAATATTTTTCAACCCAGGAATAGAAAATGAAAACTGTAAATTGAGAATTTCATTATGACGAAAAGGGTATCCAAAAATGTAAAAACATCTAAAAACTTAGAAATTTGAAATTTAACTATTTTTGGGTGATGCAAGATTGCCCTTACACCACTGGATGCTCCTGCATCAAAGACCACCGATCAAATTTATTGCAATGTTAGAGATCTTATTATTCAACCTACGAGCAACATCTTGAGGATCCAACCATAAAGGAACATTTCTGAAATATGAAACCTACATCTACAAGGGATCCATTTGCACAATCACTATAGACTCAATTGGCATTTTCACTGGGAAAATTTTCAAAATTTCCATGACCATAATTAGGGGTAACACTGGCTTTGACTGGGGAATGCATCATCTGAGAGGATGCAGAGGACTCCATAATCTTAGGTTGAGACAAATGCCTTATCCATTGGGCCATGGAGTCACTGGTCAATATGTTCTGAAGCTGATTTTATGAACCTGTTCCAATCAATGTTTTATATTGTTATAGCCAAGCCATCCATGTGAGCTTCTAGATAGAGGTGATGTAAGATCACTACTCATGCATATTGTGAAGCAAATATCAACATATCTTGAAATTCTGGCAGTGAATCACTCCTTATAGTAAACCTTTGGGGACTGACTCTCTTCTTGTGATGATCTAGCATCTTTATATGAGTCCCTTTTAGCCTCCTAATTGACTAGTTCCATACCGACTAAACAACAACTCCTCAAGATTCTCAAATGCCAATGTATCATTTCCAAGGAACATACTAAAATCAATAAATTTTGCAGAACAATTTGAGCCTCCATTTTTTATTGTTTTGATACTCATTAGGTCATTGGAACAAGATTAGCCTCAATCTTTGTCTTTCCAGAAGCTTATCCTATTGACTTCAAGCCTACCTTTTATGTATCTAATGGCACCAAAGATTAAAAATCACAAGAATGAATTCTCATTACTAAATCAGCCTGAGAAGTGCTATTGAAACAATTGTAACTGCTACATTGGTAGAATGGAATTTACTGGGATCTCTTTGAACACTTGTGTTTCTCTGATATGAATCTTTTTCACCTGCAAGCAACTAATTTTGGAATACAACAGGTATCTTGTGATTGAAAAGTACTAATATCTCCCACTTTGGCAAGAGTAACATCTCGATTCGATTCTTGTGTTCCCATATCCATACTAATTATGTCCAAATTATATGAATCCTTTGTTGGAGGAGCATCTCAACATAGGAGAGTAGCTTTCAGTCAATATTTTTGCAAGTACCTTGACTAACTTGTTAGTTGTAGCATCATTTTCTAAATAAAACCCCATAGCTTATTTTTTCTGACCTCTTTTCAAGGTTAAAGCAAACCCCATAGCATATCTTCAATTATCTCTCTGGTTATCTGAAAATCATTGCATTCCAGGACACCACAGTTTCTTTACACTTTTTATCAAATAAATTACGTGAATCTCCATGCTTCCACACTGTGCACAGTGATATAATCCAATATTGACCTCACTCTTTAGTAGTTTGAGTATGAGAGCTCATTTAACTTGTGATGTGCCAATGCAACTCAATACTGCAAGTTTTTAGCACATATATATTTTTTAGCTTCAATCTCAAACATTGAAACCTAGGCACCAATAATAATGAGGTTGGCCTTTTGTCTTGAATGACAATCAAAATTTCAAGATTATCACTTCTTTTCCCAGAGTATTTTAAATGTGTTTCATGTTCTAAAAGACTTCATGGTACTTTTCTTCGAGATAATTTTCCATTATAGGTGACACAATCTATTGGGGAAAAATATTTCTCTATAATCACATGTATTGGAGGGCTCATTCATCAGCGCTCAATTCAAGGAAAATAGCACTCACTCATTTACCCAAATATTTCCCGTTACCAATGTAGGTGTAAATAGTATCAAGGAAACTTTTTCATTCCAACACCTTAACAATTTGTTTTGTTGATGTAACCAAACAATGTAGCTACTTCAATCCAAAGCAGCGCATGCATTTAAAATGCGGTAACTGAAAGTTGAAAATAGTGGTCATGCCAATTAAGCTCAAAGAATTTCATACCTTCATCATGATATGGCTGGACTGTCCTACCTCTGATGATGAAGCTTCAATTTTGAGCCACAAAGCTTTCCCAATTTGCCTTATTATTTCACCTTTATTTGGAGCGGAAATCTGCATCATTAGCTTTAGATAGTGTATAGGAAAAATTACCTCGAAAGAATGCCAGTATATGTTGTATTTAAAAATCAACACCAGGCGTGTCCCCATTTACTGATGATTTTCAAACATTCTTAAGGTCTACTTAATCTCATTCCATGCCTCATTGGTGTGATATTATAAGGTACTTGGATTGTGATTTCCGTTGTGACTGTATCCCATTCTTGTGCCTAGGTTGTTGGCCCTGGAACATTTTCTATATCCATTGATATTTGTTCACCACAGGACTCACATGCATATCTAAATTTTTTTTGGTTCTTCAGATACCCAGTACTTTGGAGGTCCTGGGATTTTCTTGTTTCTTCTGATAAAGGTATATCATTTCCCATCTATCACAAAACCATCGTTAGAAGTCACTCAGACCAAAATTCTTCACATTCCTTTGACAATTTTGACACTTTTTTTTCTGTTTCAATTTATGTATTCTTTCTCGCAGCCCTTCATGAATACAAGATAACTTTGGCTTTAAATGACAAAGCCCAAGGCTAAACCAATGAAATTTAGTGCCAAATCTATCATTGAAATAACAAGAGAACATAGTTTGTAATGGAAGCAAACTGATAATACTATACACCAACTGTGAAGACATTTTGTTATTAAGACTTCAAATGGAGGTATCAAATTATGGATTGACCAATAGGGAAAGGGGAAGGATGAAGGTTATCGCTATGACTTTATTGAAGGAGACAACACAACTGAAATGAAAACCTAAGACACCTATATGCACGCGGACTAGGTGCAACACCCCAACTTTCCTAAGAAACTATACAAATCCATTAACTGGCTGGGAGAAGTAAATGTCGTTATGAAACAGAGGCATGAACTCAGGCAATGTTTGTAGACCCAATGATATGAATCTAAATATGAAGTTCAAGAAATGAAAAGGTTTACTAAAATGCATACCAAATAACCAATATTCATCATAAATTTCTCAATCTTCTTGAACTTCAAGATGTTCCCCTCGTATAATGTTGATTGTGTCTTCCCGAGCCAACTTAAGTAAACCAAAAATTGCTTCTTCTTCATGATCATAGCTGATTGCAAATTCTGAATTTGTGCTCTCACAACTAAGCAATAAACTGTGGAGAGATGTTTCATTTTTTGATTGCAAGCAAAAATAATCAAAGCTCTTAGAAATAAAGGTTGCATTACTCCCAATATTTTCATTGCTCGAATCCACATCTCTAAAAGAAACCTTGATATCCATGTTCATTCCTTTATCCAACTTAGGATGAACAATAACTTCGTCTAACATAGGATCATCTTTGACTGAAAAGGACTCATCCCTCTTTATTGCAACTAAATTTGAAAACTCCCTATCCACAAATGAAGAAGTAGCAAGATCAATACTTGGAGTTACAACGAGTGAGTCTTCTCCTTCAACAGATGACAAAAAATGAAGTATAATTTCTTCTTCACAAAGGGAATCATCATTCGAAACTTCTAAAAATTCTTGAGGCCGCAATATTTCATCAGCTTGACCATTGTTGTGTTTTTTATTAATCTCAAGAATTCCTTTTTCTTTCACAATTTTAGATTTTGAATTGTCATCGACAATGTATACATTTGTTTCAATTTTACCACAAACTTCATTCGCCGAATCATCTTCAAGTGGTACAGTTGCACCTTCAAAATGAAATGATTCAACTACAAATTCACTAACCTTAGGTTGCTACAAATCCTTTTTATCATCCTCGTCATAAAACTCAGAGGTTGCATACTCTGGCTATGTGTCAATCTGAAAATTCTCATCTCTGTACTTTTTAGAAGCAAGTTGATTTTCAACATTTTCAAAACTGGAACTTTCTAATTTTGGTGAAGAAGAGAGCCTCAACAAATCATTATTATCTACATTTATTGCAGGACTTGCAAATTTTTCAACATTCCCTTGATTATGATTATTTTCTTCCAAAGGTGTTGTATCTTCATGAGGCTCAATCATCATTTATGTTACATCTTGTTCATCCAAAACTGAAAAATTGTAAGAACAAAAAATACCAGAGGCACCTGGAGCATCATCATCATCAACTTGCAATTCTAATTTAAGTAGCGTGACTTTTCGTGTAATTGCTTGCAGTGAACTCAATCCTTCTTCGAGCTCTTTGAGTTTGTAAAATCTAGCATGAAGACTCCTCAACAAGAGTGCTGATTTGTAGTCATCTTCCATACTTAACCTGGTTCTTACAACTTCAGTAATACATTCTTTGCACTGATCCCAAAAGTCATGAAGACCTTTGTCATTTGTTGCAAGAATTGTTTCGACAATAGGCCCGGGTCTTCTCTCATTTCTTCAATTTTTTTGATTTTGCATCATAATGTCTTTGAATTTCAAATTCAGTCACCAATCTCCCTACACATGGAGATGTCATTAAAAATTTGAGGAAAGAAAGCAACGGTCTTTTGATTCGAGTCCCCAGGGGAGTCGCTAAAAATTTGTTAGTAAACATATTGTCCTTCTTCAAATAATCAAATAAATGAATCAAATATGCCCAGTAATGAAGACAAATCAATTACTAACAACTCTGAACATCACTATTGAATTAGCGATCTTTCTCTGAGTTTTAGAGGTACAACTCCCTCTTATGATCTTCAATGAATTGAAAGAACAAGAAATAAAACGATGTTTGCTTTTTACCAGAAAGCAGAAAAGGCTAAACCCAATATCAGGAAGAATCCTGATATCATATGTGAGGTACAAATTATAGAAAACTGGCACAAAGACTTATTTAGATCACTTAAGAAACAAACTATGCTCTCAATACCTTCTGAAAAGTGAAATTAATTATGAAGAAAACTGCATCATCTATACAAACATAAAGTATTGTATTAAGATACTCTCAAACACAAAAAATTAAGAACATCAATTATCTTCATAAACTATATGCACATAAATAGACAGTAATTTCATTCTCAGAAAATAAATATGATCTCCTTTTCCCCAGCCCTCATAGAGCCTCCTAGATGAGGAAAATAGCAAAAAAAATCCCCCCTTCATTGGAATTCTTTTACAATAAATAATCCCTCCAAGACCTTTCAGTTTCCCCCCTTAACCACTTAATTAAATTATTTAAAATAGACTTTTCAAATCTCCTTTATTTGCTACATGTAACTGCTTCATGCAATTTAAATGATTTTTAATCAAGGGAAACTTTTTGTCTTCGTTTTGCCTATTCACGATTCCATTTATTTGGATATTTTTGGCTATTTCCCATCCTTTTGTAACTACTTTCCAGTGATTTTTCCTCTATTATGGGAAACATTTGTATTTCCATCATTCGAATACCTCAAATTCTCCATTTGTCCCAGCTGTAAGTGATGATGACATGTGGCTATTGGAAAAGATTGTAACTCCATGTGCAATAGGGTAACTGCCGCTCCAAATCATCAATTCATGGCTTTTGAAATATTCTCAAGCAAGTTACTATACCATAAAGATAAAGATTAAATTAGCCAATTCCACTCCATCATCAGGGTTGGCATTTCTTGTCATCTGTCAGATTAAGGGACGCTATCTTCTACCACATGACTATGACTCATCGATGCACGAACCTAATCTTAGCAAAAAATTCTTATAACGAGCAGCTTAGTCAACTCTCCTCGGACATTGACAGTGAGGTTCGCTTGTATAATCTCTAATTGAGATTTGTCATGGTTACTTTCTGTGAATGCTTGATTTAGACCTTCTCAAACATGAACAAACAATCAAACATTAGTCAATGAACAAATCTAAACAAACATTCCCCATGAAATTCATTCAAACACAAGAACATTGAAATCAAAGCCAAAATAACAAATAAAAGCTAATGAAATTATATTCTAAAAGCTCAAACCAACATCCCATGGGGGAATTGGTGCTTCTTTGATGTGGAAAGAAGCCCTTTCCCAATCCCTTGACAAGCTTTGATGTTGAACATGTGATTCTTGATGCAAAATATCAATAACCTAGCTATGGATGATGAGTGCTATGATAGCTTGGATGAAATTCTAGATGAACTTGCCTAAACTTGGAGATAATAACCTTGCATGAAGTTGTGGATCCCAAATCAATAGAGAAGTCCTCTATTTATAGGAAAGAAGGATGAAGGATTGAAGAATAGGAAGAATGTGGGATTAAACTTGAACCAATGTCATTGTGCCACTTGTCAACATGCTAATGAAGGAGAGTGGAGCACATTTTGAACAATGTGCATGTTAAATTCATGTAGGTGGAATTTGAAATTCAAAAGATGGCTTGTGTAAGAAGATTTGTAAGAGGAGTTAATGCCAAGTTGGCTCAAGAAAAGGAAATGTAAGAGCCTTTAATGTCACGTTGGAGGACAAAAGTCCTTTGGGAGGGAGATTTCAAATTGGCGGAATATTCCAAGGATATGCCATATTTGAATGAAAATAGAGGAATTAATAAATCAAATAAATTGATTTACATGTACAAGTTGCAAAAGCTAGAGGAATGGATGATTAGTGTTAGGAGGTAATTAGGATTTAATTAACTTAGATGGAATTAGTTGATATGACATTTGGTTTAGATACTTAGATTTATTTAAATCAAATGAGAGGATAGTTGGGAGGTTAATAATTTAACTAAATAAATTTGATTTATTCAATTAAATGAAGAACATTGGATTTAATCAAATAAAGTTGATTTATTTAATTAAAAGAAGAATATGGAGGAATTTAATTAATTTAATCAAATAAAGATTATTCAATTAAATGGTTAGTAAATAAATGATTAAGGAAGAATTCAGTGCATAATGTCAATCAAGATAATTTGAGCGTCTACATTTTGCCCCTCTTTGAAGCAATGTACCTGCTGCATTGGTTCAAAGAATAACCTTGTTGAGATCAAAATTCAATTTTATTTTTATTTTTTCGGATGCCCCACTATTGCCCTAACAAGAACAATTACACTGGTATACTGCCCCCTCGAGAGATCGGATGAAAATTTGGATTTTTGGGTGATTTCTTGAAAAAATACAAGTTGCTCGACGGGTCCAAAAAGACTCCAGGATGCTAAAAATCTGCCAAAACATGAAAAAAAGGATGCAAAATGAGCTTTGGTTGGGCAAAAACGGTGCTAGGAGTGCAAAACACTAGTTTGACGGCTAAAAAGGGGGAAAAAACCCTAGTTTTCATGCTTAATTAGCCTTGTAGGGGTCACTTTCCATTCATTTTTGCATTCACACCTTGAGAATTCATACCTTTTGAGCTCTGACCCTCTTGCAGAATGGCTCAAAGAGTGCTTCCCTGACACATTTCTGAGTGAGTCTGGGTGTACCAGAGACCTCCAGGTGCAGGACCACAGGTATGTGACCCTACCCCGACTTTGAAATTTGATTTTTAGGCGCATTTATTACATTTTGAAAAGTCAAAGTCCACAGCGTCGATATATAGAGAAGCTCAAAGTGCAAAATCAACGACGCTAAGGCTCAAACAGCGTCACTTTTGTGAAATGTGACGTTGCGTCGCAATTTGGCTTTAGGGTTCCAAACTCCAAATGGCGATGCCAGTGTGAATGGCGATGTCGCGATCCAATTTAAGTTTAAGGTTTCTAGGTCAAAGGGGCTCATTAGTGTAAATAACGATGTCGCGATTTGGTTTGCATTTTTAAAGGTTCCAGCGTTGTTGTTTGGAGTTTTCAAATGGCGAGACCTTTGCAAATAGCAACGCATTCGTTGTTCAGGTGCCGAAAATTCCAAATGGGGTTAGGTCTTTTTACGAAATTTGACGTCGTGGCTTCATGGGTGCAGGAGACCAGGGAGCTTGTGCTTTCATGTGAGCATCGACCCTTGGTGCTTAGTAGATTGAGCGGTTTGCACGAGTTACGGCAGGAGCACCTGGGGGAGATAGGCCTCTAGTACGTTGCTTATGTGCCCGTCGTCCAGACCCGCCTAGCAATGACGACCACATTGGCTGAGGGGTGGCATAGAGAGACCTTGTTGTTTCATCTTCCCACCGTCGAGGTGACTGTCATTTTGGAGGACATATGGTGGATCTTTCAGATGCCGATACACAATGATCGAGTGATATATGACATTGATGTCGACACTGATGCATGCTTTGAGGTCATGGGGACAAAGGAGCTTACATTTTCCAAGGGCCAACTTGATCTTGAGTACTACAAAGGTCGGGTGCCAACTTTCCGGCTGATTGTCGTTGCGATCATATGCAAACTAGTAGCTCTAGATCGGCGAGGCCGATACTTCAGTCCGGGATGAGGCTTGGCTTGGGAGAGGATACTACACAAGAGGACTTTGTTTTCCTGGGGACCACCGATGCTGGCCTCATTATTCCATGATCTGCACAAGTTTGCATATTGTGATAGTCGAGTGATTGGACCGAAGTTACATTGTTGCATATCTGGGCCAGGGAGCACATTGTCGTGCTCCGACCAATGGTTACTGTGGTCGATGTAGAGCCCAATGATTTAGCGGTTTGGAGATACAGGGGTGACATTACCTTGAGGCACACATGATGGTTAGGTCTACCCCACTGGCGCAGAGTGATAGATGAGATGACAGTTTTCACATGGAGGCCCTGGTTATAGATGCCTACATGGTATGATGACGCACAACAACTATTCTATGCTCGACAAGATTGATTGATGCAGGGGTGAGAGCACATGATCATAGAGCGCTAATTGTCAGATAGGGTAGCCTGGCAATTCAGAGATGTTAAGGATCAACCAGATGATCAGTATGTGGCCATCTTTGCCTGGTCATCTCGAGAGACCACATTGGGACAGATGATTCCAGCATCCGACATAGTTGTTTCCTTTCAGCAGTTGGTGGCTAGGCCATTGGCCTACGCCTAGGGACAGGTAGATCCAGGTACTACAGTGCCTACGATGATTGGTTCAAACCCCCACTATGGCTGAAAGTTCCAGGGGTAGTGCTTTCACGGAGGAGACCGTAAGGCAAGACAACTAGGAGAGCACAAGTGGGACAAGTTCTTGGAGCACCTAGGGGAGATGGGCAGCCAGATCAACAGAGGGATCAATAGCCTCACTAGCCACATCAGCCCCATCAGGCACAACAGCCAAATTAGCGAGATATCTAGATTCAACAGTTACAAGGTCAAGTTCAGGGGTTGTAGGCACAGTTGCAGACAGTCGCAGTCGAGAGGGATCAGGCTAGACAACAGGTCCAGGTCCTCACTACAGAGAGAGATCATGAGCGCCAGCAAAAGCAGGTGACAGAGTTGCAGCTGCCCCAGGAGGTCGGCTAGAGGCAACAGTTGGAGAGTCTGGTTTCCTTGTCCCAGGGGAGGACATTACTAACACAAATGTACCATGAGGTCGTCAGAGAGGTCGAGTATTATAGGCTTCATTATTGGCAGGCTGTACCTATGGCAGCTCGGCTGCCAGAGTACTCTCAACAGACAGGGCTTAGACAGACAGATGATCTGGCCGAGAGACAAGTAGGCAAGGGGAGCAACCACCAGGGCTAGTAGCATACAATTTTGATCAACGATTGATTCTTTTTGAGGTGGATCCACAGGCTCTGTTTTTTATAGCCCTGTGGGCATTGTACCTTGATTGATATGCATACACATGATTCGGATTTAATCAAATAAAGTTGATAGCCCTGTGGGCATTGTACCATGACATTGGGGTTAATAATGTGTCTCGGGGGATGATCAAAGATCAATCTTGCCTACGTTCAGAGCTCAGAGACCCATAGTTCGACAAGACGATTCTGTTTTTGACTTTTTTCTAACTTTTGACATGTTTTGAATGTTTTTGGATTTTTTGATTTTATGAATGTTTTTGGATTTTCTGATTTTATGAATGTTTTTGGATTTTCTAATTTTAAGGAATACTTCAAGAATATACACGAATCTGATCCAATGTAGATATAAGAACATGCCCCCAGCGTGGTGCGATGCAATAGACTACTCCGATATAGGTAGGACAAACTGACCTTAGGGATGTGCCAAGTAGTACTAGGAAGGATCATGATACGGACATAGGATCAAGCTATGATGCAGATGCGAATGGGTGATGGATGGAGATATGGAAGTGTGATGGATGCATGATGCAGAGATCATGGTGGATGGAAAGTGCTTATTTACACAAGGCACCTGTTTACCAGGTTTTCACCAAGGTACTTGCCCAAAGCGCCATCGAAGTGGTTTTCACTAAAGGACGATTTTTTTTCTTTACTATTTTCAATCATTTTTTTAATTTTTTAACTTTTGGATTTTTGGATTGTTTTGGATTCTTGGATTTTTGGATTTATACCTTGCAAGATTATTCATAAAACTTTTTGATATGAAAGCTATTGATAGGCTCTTGCAAAGGCCCACCTTCTGTTGTGGATAACTAATATGCTCCTGATTTGTAACTTGTTATGATGATGAAGGGCTCCAACCAATTAGGTTCAAACTCTCCCTTGCTATCTGGATTTGTTACATTTTTCTAATTATCCTTCAATACAAGCTCTCTAACTTGAAAGGTCTGACTCTTAATCTTCTTGTTGTAGCTCCTCTTGAGACAGTTTTTCCAGACTTGCAAATGATTCAGAGCATCTAGGCGTCGCTCATCCAGTAGTTCTAGCTCGTTCAACTATGACACCCGATATTCTTCATCTATAATGAAATTCTGCAATGATATTCTGAAGGATGGGAGCTGGATCTCAATGGGAAGGATGGCTTCTGACCCGTAGACTAGGGAGAATGAAGTTGCACCTGTAGGCGTGCAGATACTTGTTCGGTAGGCCCATAGGGCGGGATTTAGCTGTAAGTGTCAGTCACGACCAATGTCATTGACTGTTTTCTTTAGGATTTTCAAGATGGTCTTATTGGTAGCCTTAGCTTGGTCATTTCCTTGGGGATATTATGGAGTGGAAAAGCAATGTTGGATATTGAATTTTTGGCATAGGTCTCAAACATCTTGGTTTTTGAAAGGTGTCCCGTTATCTAAGATAATGGCTTGAGGGACACTGTAGCGACAAATTAGGTAGTTCAAGATGAACTTGGAAATCTGCTTTCGTGTAATATAGGTCATGGGAATCGCCTCTACCCACTTTGTGAAGTACTTAGTGGCAATGATAATGAACTTATGTCCACTAGTTGAGGTGGGGGTGATTTTACCAATGAGATCGAGCCCCCATTGTGAAAAGGGCCAAGGTGTAACGATTGGGTGGAGCTCTTGAGCTGGTGCATGGATGAGATCCCCATGCTGTTGACACTGGACACATCTTCAGACATAGTCGTGAGCTTTCTTCTCCACTGTAGGCCAATAGTTCACAGTCCTCAACAATTTCTTAGCCAAGGTCATACCACTCGAATGTGACCCACAATTGCCATTGTGTACCTCGGTTAAAGCAGTCAAAGCTTCCTTGACATTTTGGCATCATAAAAGGGTTCCTTCAATACTCCTACAGTATAGGGTGTCTCCTAAGATAGCAAAGTGTGATGACTTTTTGACAAATGTTCTTTTAAGGTTCAGGATGATATCAGCGGGGAGGACTCCTATTCTCAAGTAGGTGTATATATCATAATACCAGGGATCATCGAGACCAACGATTTCACACACAAATTAAAACTCTAGTACCTCGAATGTTGGTACGAGAAGCTGCTCTATAAGGAAATCTTGCTTTGGGACGTTGCGTGGGATAGCCAGTAGTGATCCAATTGTTGCCATAACATCTATTGCCCTATTGTTTGCCCTTGGTATTTTCTCAAACGTGATGTCAATGAAGAATTCTTTGAGGCTTTCCACCAGTTTCTTGTATGGAGTCAACTTGTCATCCTTTGTTTGGTATTCATCATTGACCTGGTTGATGATAAGCTGTGAATCTCCGTAGACCTTGAGAACCATGATCTGCCATTATACTACAATTTTGAGTCCTATGACAAGAGCCTCATACTCTACAATGTTATTTGTGCAAGGAAAAGATAGCTTATATGACTTGGGTATGCAATCTCCTTGTGGTGTAATGAAGAAGACTCTAGCTCCTAACTCATGTTGTGTGTAGGATCTATCAAAATATACTTTCCAGTGATCTGCTATGCTTATGTTAAAGATGGACTCATCGGGGAATTATGATATCAGTGGGTTTTCTGAATATATTGGCACCTCTGCCAGCTAATCTGCAATTACTTGTCCTTTAATGGCCTTCCATTATACATACTTAATGTCGTGTTCTGTCAGGATCATAACCCATTTAGTTGTTTGCCCTGTGAGCGTTGCTTAGAAAGCAGATACTTGAGAGGATCTATTTTGACAATGAGTTTTATCTAATGTGCTAGCATATAGTGTTTGAATTTTGTGCGGAAAACATGACTGCTAAGCAAGCCTTCTCAATGGATGTGTAATTCAACGCATGTCCTACCATGGTTCTACTGATGTAATAAATAGCTCTCTTTCCCATTTTCATCATGTTGAGCTAAGAGAGTGTTGAGAGCTGTTATTGTTGCTGATATGTATAGGATCAATGGCTTGCCTGGAATTGGTGGCATGAGAACTAGTGGTGTGAGAAAGTACTCCTTGATTTTGTTAAACGCCTAATCACATTTCTCGTCCCATTTGTATGCTATCCCCTTGTGGAGTAGATGAGAATATGGGATAGCTTTATCTGCTAACTGTGCTATAAACCGACGAATGGATTAGAGTCTTCCTTGCAAACCCCTCAACTGTTTCAATGTTCTTGGTGCCTCCATCTCGAGAATTGCTTTGACCTTCGCATAATCTATCTCAATTCCCCTCATAGATACAATATACTCGAGGAGCTCGCTTGATTGTACATTGAAGACACTTTTTTGGATTGAGTCTAACCTTGTATTCTTCTAGCCTGTCAAAGATGGACCTTAGAGTTGGTATGTGATCCCTATGTTTCTTTGATTTGGCCAATATGTCATCCACATAGTCTTCCACAGTTTTGTGAATCATGTCATGGAAGATTAGTGTCATGGCTCTTTGATAGGTAGCTCCTACATTTTTCAACCCAAATGGCATCATGTTCCAATAATAGGTTCCCCGTGGACAAGTGAAAGTTGTTTTGTGTTTATCATCTTTGGCTATCATGATCTAATTGTACCCTGAGAACCCGTCCATTAATGACAACATTTCATGTCCCGCTGTCTGATCCATAATCATGTTGATATTGGGAAGAGGGAAGTCATCTTTAGGTCATGCCTTGTTTAGATCTCTAAAGTCCATGCAGATGTGGATGCCCCCAGTGGGCTTTGAAATAGGCACAAGATTTGAAACCCACTATGGATAATCAATTGGCCATATGAAGTCGACATCAAGGAGTTTTTGTAATTCATGTTTGACTAGTAATGCTATTTGTGGATGCACCTTTCTCAGTTTTTGTCTTACTAGTTTTGCTTCTAGGTAGACAACTAGATGGTGAACCACAACTTTAGGATCAAGATCAGGCATGTCCGCGTAGGTCCATGCAAAGTTTACCTTTCTTTCCCTTAGAAAGGCAGCTAGGAGTTCTTGTTCTTCTATCAAAAGTGATTTTGCATAGAAGGTTATATGTGGTGTTTCTTTTGTTCCCAAGTTGACCGGATTGCACTTCTCTGCTAAGACTGTTGACTTCTCCTAATGAATAGCACTAAGGGGAAGATTGAATCCCTCATCCTTTGGCGCCTCATGGAGGTTTTCACCATTGGATGCGTCCTTTGTTTTTGTAAACAATGATTTTGGTTTGCCTTCACAATGCTTTGCTCCTCCTAGGGTTTTTCACCAAAAAGGAGAAAAGAGATTGAAATGGGTTCGAAAATGCAAGGGTTTACACTCAAAGTTTATGTAAATGATAAGTATTATGCCTAATTAAGATGTCCTAATGCTCTGATATGAAATTGAAGTAATTTAATGATGCAAAACTTAGAAAATGTAAAGTGCTGGAAAACAAAATGTGATGTGCAGAAATGCCTAAAAATGCAACTAAATGATGAAATAATAGAACATAATGAAAGATGAGCACCTGGAATCTGAAGCTTGATGTCGGGAGATTATGGAATCCTGAAAAATTGACTAAAAATGTTGACTGGGACAATTACGCTAGGTGGGGCGACTTAGTCCTAGTTTTGGGAAACTTTGTCAGAACGAGAATCTGCTAAATGGGTATCCAGAAATGTCAAAACCAATTTTCAGGCCCGAAAGCAGGACTAATTCACCACTAGTGGCGACTTAGTCCTCCTGTGAATCTCGAGAAATTCAAGACATAATCTTGAAATCTCAAGTCTGCACTTTCTTTTCTAACATGTGTCTGCACTTGATTCTACAGAAAACAGAGTAGAAAGTCTCTCCAAGCTTGAACTAGGGTTGTGTTGACTTAATTGACTTTGTAGACTTGTTGACCACCTTTCAACACCTAATTGCTTCATAAATCTGCATACACAATTCTGCAAACACACATGCAAAAGGGGGAAAATGGTTGAGGGTTAGAGAATAGGGGTTTACCTTGGTCAAACCCCACTTTGGTAATCAAACCCTAAACAATGAAATGAAATGAAAAGAGTGTGATAAATAGATAACATGCAAATGTCATAAACTTACCATACCTTTGATGCTCAAAATATGAAAATATGCAATGAATTGTTCCAATAGATTGACTTGATAATGCTTGATTGCTTATGAATAACTTGATGAATGCTTGTGAATTGAGAGAGTGTATGAGAAAATTGTAAGAGATGTAAAATGAGGAGAAAAACACTTATTTATACCTGATTTTATTAGAATTTCTCGAAAGTAACACATCACAAGCCGACCTCAAGGGTTATTGGCGACTTAGTCCCACTTAAGCAAATTAAGTGGGTGTCGGGAATTTCGGGGCATTAAAAGTTGTCCAATGGGAATGTTCTAAAAACACACTTGAAAACAGTCGGAAAGTACATTAAGGAGTCAAATAAAGCATAAGAAAGGTGTAAATAGTGAAATTAAACCTAGAAAAGTGTGAAATCTTGTTACAAGACTTTACAACACTTCAAAATAGGACTTAATAAGTGATGAAAAGGTGATTTTTAAGTGAATTGTAATGAATAGAGTCTAGAAAAGTGTACAAATGTCTTACAACACTCCACAACACCTTCACAAGACATCATAATTTGAATGTTTAAGACCTAATGTGAATGTTTTGATTGCATTACAACATCAAAACCAAGCAAAATCAAGCCAAAGTCCATTAGAAAGACTCAAGTGAGCGTAAAAATGTCAACTATACATTTTTTGGCAACACATTAAGCCCCCACTTTAGTGAGAGGATGGACTTGCTTCAAACTCTTGCTAAAGTAGCCCAACATGCACATCGAGAGGGATCCCAAGGTACTCATGTTGGTAAGATGAAACAACAATAATCAAGAGGGATGATCAAGCCCCCAAGACTAAGGTCCCGTGGAAAACCAAACATAAGAACAAAGGAAACACACGTGATGAAGAAAAGGAATGAAAGCTTCGATTGTCTATCCAACTCATTGTGGATTAGATCTAGGCTGGTTATTTGAAATAAGAAATGTGAACTCACTCTGGGGTGACGAAACTTATAGTTGTCCATCGGGTGAGAAGTCCCAAGTATACTCACTTTGGGGCCACATAACTTTTGGTTGTCCGCAGGGTGAGAAAGCCCAAAAGGGGAGATACATACACTAGTTGGTATGTACTCACAAACACATAGGTGGCTATGGGGAAAGTCGTGTCGTTGAGTGGGCTTCCCGCTCAACCATATCAAAGTTATACCCCCTGATAACTTTAACAAGGCGCCACAAGGGAAAATGCCAGTTTGTACTTCATGAGACAAGCAAAGCTTCGTATGCTTAAAACTCATGAACAAATGCAAGGGTGCCACAAGCATGCAAGTTGTGTTATGCAAGGTAGTAAAAATGTAAAATGTAAAATACAAAAGATGTTCAAAGGAGTCTTGTTAAGTTCACGCAAGGTCTGTCACTTCGGGAACATTGTGTTTAATGTCTCCAAGAGAGGACCAATCAAAGAATAGTATATTCACATACTAGGGGATTCAGTGTGTCGCATCAAGCCACTAAGATGAATGTAATATGCTAAGATAGATCACACTTATGAAGGACATCACACCCAATGTCATCCACAAAGTGACAAACACATCGTGTAAAGTGACAAGGCTGCACTAAGAATGAAAAATGCAAATGAAATGATGTCAATGTATGCCCCCCACTTTAAAGGAATTTCTACACACCATTTTGTGAGCAATTACTTTAAAGTAGCAAAGGAGAAATGCAAAAAGAAAACAAGACATGAGAGCCAACTTGGAAAGCCCTTATGCCAAGTCATATGTTTCCGAATTAGGCTACGTCATGTAAACGAAAAAGAAAACAAAAGAAAGGGAGTTGCCCCCTAGAAAGGAACACACCAAACACATAAGGGATCTATGGATTTGGGTCAGTATGTTCGTTGCTGCAATGTTTTTATCAAAGAGCTTGGAACTGTCATCATTCCCCAAAGCACATAGAACTGGAAGAATGTTGGAATAATGACACAAAGAGAGCGAAAACAAAGGAAAAACAAAGTTCGTTTTGGGTCAACATGGAAGAGACATTGCAGTCTCAATGCTTTGCATCGTCTCCAAAGGAGAAACACAAGCAAAAAGAAAATGAAAAAGATGAAATAAAAGGAAAAGCTTTTGGGTCAACATGAAGGAGACATTGCAGTCTCAATGCCTTGCCTTATCCTCAACAGGAAAACACAAGAAAAGGACAAAGTAAAAAGGAAAAGGGACTGATTGGGTCAACATGGAAGAGACATAGGGTGTCTCAACGCTTTGCGTCATCCCCAAAAGGAGAAACACAAGAAAAAGATAAAGTAAAAGGGAAAAGGGACCGATTGGGTCAACATGGAAGAGACATAGGGCATCTCAACACTTTGTGTCATCCCCAAAAAGAAAACACAAAACAAAAGCAAAAAAAAAAGATAAAGTACGACATATAGAAGAATAGAGGTACAAAGAGAGGAAGTGTACAAAGAGAGAGAACATCAAATGCATGCTACGGGGGAACACGATACACACATACAATGAAAATGTAAAAGGAACTAGTAATGCAAGTGTAAGTCAACCATTAACCGAGTTATTGGTTTCCCAATCTCGATAAGTATAAGCGGAAGGGAAATAATGCAGTTAAGAGACAAGAACAAATGCATTACTAGGATAAGGCTAACAACTTCTTGCCCACACTGATTGGAAGGCTAGAATGAGCCAAGAAAGGTGATGGGAGGAATTATGCAATAGTGAGAATGAAAATTCTACAACTATGACATGATAAAAGGAGTTTGCTTTAAGGGATGATGGGAAAGCACTCAGTATCAGTGAAGTGATATTTGTTTAATATGTCATTCAATGTTTGACATAAAGATAAAGATTAAAATAGCCAATTCCACTCCATCATCACAGTTGGCATTTCCTGTCATCTGTCAGATTAAGGGACACTATCTTCCGCCACACAACTATGACTCATCGATGAACGAACCTAATCTTAGCAAAAAATTCTTATAACGAGCAGCTTAGTCGACTCTCCTCAGACATTGACAGTGAGGTTTTTCTTGTATAATCTCTAATTGAGATTTGTCATGGTTACTTTCTATGAATGATTGGTCTAGACCTGCACAAACATGAACAAACAATCAAACATTAGTCAATAAACAAGTCTAAACAAACATTCCCCATGAAATTCATTCAAACACAAGAACATTGAAATCAAAGCCAAAATAACAAATAAAAGCTAATGAAATATTATTCTAAATGCTCAAACTAGCATCCCATGGGGGAATTGGTGCTTCTTTGATGTGGAAAGAAGCCCTTTCCCAATCCCTTGACAAGATTTGATGATAAACATGTGATTCTTGATGCAAAACATCAATAACCTAGCTATGGATGATGAATGCTATGATAACTTGGATGAAATTCTAGATGAACTTGCCTGAACTTAGAGATAATAACCTTGCATGAAGTTGTGGATCCCAAATCAATAGAGAAGTCCTCTATATATAGGAAAGAAGGATGGAGGATTGAAGAATAGGAAGAATGTGGGATTAAACTTGAACCAATGGAATTGTGCCACTTGTCAACATGCTAATGAAGGAGAGTGGAGCACATTTTGAACAATGTGCATGTTAAATGCATGTAGGTGGAATTTGAAATTCAAAAGATGGCTTGTGAAAGAAGAGTTGTAAGAGGAGTTAATGCCAAGTTGGCTCAAGAAAAGGAAATGTAAGAGCCTTTAATGCCACGTTGGAGGACAAAAGTCCTTTGGGAGGGAGATTTCAAATTGGTGGAATATTCCAAGGATATGTCATATTTGAATGAAAATAGAGGAATTAATAAATCAAATAAATTGATTTACATGTGCAAGTTGAAAAGCTAGAGGAATGGATGATTAGTGTTAGGAGATAATTAGGATTTAATTAACTTAGATGGAATTAGTTGATATGACATTTGGTTTAGATACTTAGATTTATTTAAATCAAATGAGAGGATTGTTGGGAGGTTAATAATTTAACTGAATAAATTTGATTTATTCAATTAAATGAAGAACATTGGATTTAATCAAATAAAGTTAATTTATTTAATTAAGAAAGATTGATTTATTTAATTAAATGAAGACATTAGGTTTTAATTAAATAAAGTTGAATTATTTAATTAAAAGAGGAATATGGAGGAATTTAATGAATTTAATCAAATAAAGATTATTCAATTAAATGGTTAGTAAAGAAATGATTAAGGAAGAATTGGTGTCAGTGAATCATAATTGAGTGCTCGATATCAATCGGGATAATTTGAGCGTCTACACTTTCTAAGCATTCCATCAGAGCTCTGATTCCTTGAATTCGGTGGCCTTGACATCGATGTTTTGTTCTAACATTAGTCTAAATCAAAGTACCAATATTGTTACAAATATGTGCATAATCTTCGATGACACTTGCACTATCATCATTTGGAATCCTGTTCACGAGCAAATTTAGCTTTGGTGACAAACATCATCAGAATTCATAAATTTATGAACGATAGGAGTATAGACAATCTCTTCAAAGGCTTGATGTCTCTATCGGCCTCAACTCTGCAAACCATCTGAGCTTCCATTTGCAAATAGGCAGGCTTAAAATTGTCAATGAATATGGTGCAATTTTGAACTTTACTGATGGAATTTTCCAACTATTTGTTATTTGTTCGCAACCAATTATTGAATCGTGTCCATAAGCCGATCTTTCACTGTGGTGGGTGATTCCCGTAAGGAGCATGATGATTTCAATATAATGCAATGTTCCCCTTAACATTTACTGCATCCTCTCGATGCACCATATTCATTTACAAATATGTGTAGAATATTCGATGACACTTGCACTATCATCGTTAGGAATCCTGTTCACGAGCAACTTCATCTTTGGTGGCGAACATCACCAGAATTCATAAATTTCTGAACGATAGGAGTATAGACAATCTCTTCAAAGGCTTGATGTCTCTATCGGCCTCAACTCTGCAAACCATTTGAGCTTCCATTTGCAAATAGGCAGGCTTCAAATTGTCAATGAATATGGTGTAGTTTTGAACTTTACTGATGGAATTTTCCAACTATTTGTTATCTGTTGGCAACCAATTATCAAATCATGTCCATAAGCCGATCTTTCACTGTGGTGGGTGATTCTAGTACGGAGCATGATGATTTCAATATAATGCAATGTTCCCCTTGACATTTACTGCATCCTCTCGATGTACCAAGACACAATTCTTCTTGCATCCATTTCCTTTGTAATCTTCGAAGAAGCACCAAGTTTATCATAATGTTAAGGGACAAGCTTTGAAACGATGAAACTTGGGATCAAATGGTAGTTACCTTGTTGTTCTTTCCTTCTTACCTTTATATTTCGATGTAGTTTGTGTGCTTGCAAATTTGAAGCGGGCTTTTGGGTAGTTCTTCTAACCCAGACGCCAAATTACACAATGCCTTGAGAACACTGCCTTACATGCTGACAGGTTTTTAAATGGTTTGGGAAACTTATAAAATTACCGCCTAAAGAGTTTTACTAGAGATATAAGGCCCGAGGTCTCCATTTATAATGTCATGAAAGTTTTGAAACTTGTACTAATGTCGTTAATCCTTTTATTATGCGAACCCCACCCTGCTCCAAAAAACATATCACCATACTTGTGAAAGCTCACTATCATCACCTAGTCAGTATAGTAAAAAATTTCCTCCACACCATAGCCATGATGGACATAAAAGTCAATATAAGGAACTTGAGCATGTTATTTAAGTAGCTTTAAAACTCCCAACACTAAATCGTTAAATAGCATAAACTTGATGCCTCACACTTTTTTAGCCTGATGAAGACCACCAACCCAATTTATTGCAATGTCAGAGATCTTATTATTCTACCTATGAGCAACATCTTCAGGATCCAACCATAAAGGAACATTTCTGAAATATGAAACCTACATCTACAAGGGATCCATTTGCACAATCATTGTAGACTCAACTGTCATTTTGATTGGGAAAAAATTTCAAAATTTCCATGACCATAATTGGGGGTAACAGGTTGCACATAGGAAAATATTTAATATTGGAAAAACATAATACAAAAAAATAAGTGTTGGGGCCAATGATTTTTTGCGCTCATGGTTTTAAGGCACGTGATTTTACCTATACCACTTGGTTGTGTTATGTGAGCTTGAGTCTATAAAAGCAAGAACATGTTTACTAGCCGAGGCTGGTTGGTTGGCTTGTTGGCTAGTTGGCTAGTTGGTTGTCATATTGAGCTCTCTTGTTGAGTATATATGTGAAGCATGACATGGGATGTGTAGTTACATGCTTGGAAACATGGAAGATGCATTGGAGGATCTTGATGTTTTAGAAATATCCATGGAGACTCTATAAGTGTATTTAATATTTCATTGTTTAGTAATGTATTGTGTGGATGCTTTTGGAGGTTGGTTTTTTCCCCTCTTGAGGGTTTTTCTAAGGTATATCTTGTGTTATCTTTTGGTTTGTCTTTGATATTTGCATTATGGTTATTTTGTAAGCTTATATGCGTGTTTTTTTCTCATGGGGTTATGTAGGAAATGTTTTGATCAATGTGGTATTTTCTAATACTCTTGACACCCATTCATGTATTGTGCCTCATGAAATATTCAAGGTTTGATGAACCTCCCACGGAAGTATTTTTCTTTTGACACTTAACAAAAGTTTTTAGATATGGAAATTCTTTGTTTACAAGAGCTTAAATTTTCTAGATTTTTTCTTTTTCTTGCATGTGCTTTCTAGTCTTCTAGTCATTTCTTGTGTAGAAATTATGAAATAGGTCACGGTGGTGTTGTCACCTTTCTTTCTCCTTAGTGGCATAAACACTTAGTTGGTCGAGGGACAACACCAACTGAGCCTTATGGGCTCTTTTCAACATTAATAATCATTCATTTAGAGTTATTAATGTTTATGCCTTAAATCATGCTAGAGATCTACTCTTTGGAGATGCATTTCAAATTCAATTTCTACCATCATGAGTTTTGTGCGATGATATTAACATGATTAAAATGTCTTATAAATGTGGGTCACTTCTTATGCACTAGACAACTACCAAAAGAGAGGCATGGTACTTTATGCACAATAAATTGAGACTTTATGATCCCATTTTTAGTTGTTACCACGACCATTCAATGTGGTACACATGTAGCAACATTAAAGAGAGATTTGACAAGGTTCTTAAACAACTTGATAGAGCCATGGTGTATGCCCAATTATTATTTTCTTTTGCCAATTGGTATTCTTTGTATGTGGATCCTTTGTCAAGCGTTATCCTTTAAGACCACTTTCCAATATAATTTCATATTGAGTGGCAACTTGCCAATCTGAAGGCCATGAAGACTTAGTTTTGTTAGTTCATATGTAATGTGTTTGGAATTTGGAACCACATGCCATGGATGAGACAAGTTGGATAGCCTAGTGGAATGATTCTATCAATTGTGCTACCCATTTCCTCTGCATTTATGGCTACCAACTAGCTCATTTTCACCATTGCTCATACAAAGCCACCACCACAAAGCTCTTCCAAGCTACTACCGCATTGGAAGATCAACCTTTCGACTAATTATCCTAGTTTGTAGATGCCACTTTGCTCACAGTGCTCAAATCAAAGCTTAGCTTCATTGACATAAAATTGGAGACAAGGTCTCTAAAGAATTTTTTAGTCTCTATGAGCTCATCATACATTTCAAGTCATTAAGAAAATTAAGGGGTAGTAGCTTTTTATTGAACTTCCAAACATTCTTCAAGCCTTTGTTTGACATGATGAGCAAGTCTTTATTGCTCAAGAATATACTCCAACGCATAACATTGCTCTACAAAAATACTTAAATATGCTAACTTGTCAAGTTTCCACTTCTTACTGCATTCTTTGTGCTCAACTTATTGTTGATCCTTTGCCATTGATGTCAAAGGGAGAGAAAGTAAGCTTAAAATGTTGTTTTCAAAGAATATATCCATCATAGGGGGAGAAAGAGTTGAATTGAGGAAATGCTAAAGGTGAATGTTGAATCTTTCATAGGGGGAGTAATTGGGACAGGACATGAATCATTCAAACTTATTCTTTCTATTGTTCTAGAGTGTATTTTGGTGGCCCCAACATTTTGTTGTTTGCCATCAATGACAAAGGGGGAGATTGTTGAGCATAGGTTGTCATTGATGTCAGTAGATCATTGTGTTTGAAGTGGTTATCAAAGGGTGTCAAGGCCATCAGATGTGAAGGTTGTCAAGATGAAGAAAGATTGTAAGAGTACAAGTATTGACAACATTTTGAAGGTTTCAGTAGTGTGTTGTTTGACAGTGTGTAGGCTTTCTAATCTATCATATCTTGTATCATGTCAATTGTGGCATGACTGCCTTCAAATAGTTCATGTATTCATTATACCATGCTAGATATGCAATCAAAAAAGTGTGGTGGTTCGGAAGGATATCTCTTTGGCAGAGAGATTATTTAATATGGGTGGCATTTCTTTCATAAATGTGTTGTAGCTTTGTGGTTTGGAAGGAGAGTATACCTATACTAGTTCTATCAGTTTCTTGAGTTTATGGTGGCACGGCTCAGTGTCTGAGGAGTTTGAATTATCAGAAGCTTCATTAAGCTATTCCAAGTTCAAGCCATGTGCAATAACGACTACAAGCATGTGGAATTCAATTCAAGCGTGAGGAGTGAGGATAGGACCTATTTAAGGTTCCCTTGGTGGCACAAGGTGTCAAGTGTTTTTAGCAGCAAGATTGGACCTTTGTATTACACATTTCATGTAATTTGAATTTAGGTCTGTCCTATGTTGTCTAGGTTGGTGCGGATCTCTGGCTGACATAATAGAGTGTTAATGTGGTGTCATGTATATATTTCAAATGTCCAGATGCATTGTAAGGAAGTGAATTGAGTGACTGTGAAATGTGATGTATCTTGAACAAATGAAGTGCATCCAATTTAATTAATGATCACAGTGAAAGTACAAGGAGTGGGATGTACAGTTGTGTCATAGCGTGAAGAAACGATAGTATGTCAATATCAGAGTGTTTGTTGGTGTCATATCTCAAATCCGACATTATTTTTGTTCTGGTAAGATTGGTGTTCTACCTATTGTATTGTTCCGACAAGGATTGGTGTCTCTGTTTTGGTGGGGATTGGTGTCTCCTATAGGTTGGTGCCTACTAAATTTTTTGGGATTGGTGTCTCTAGTAGGTTGGTGTCTACTTCATATTGTAAAAGTTCCTTATTATTACATTTTTGCTTGTGAGAGCTTCTCACCGTGGTTTTTCCCATTCCAGGTTTCCACGTAAAAATCTGGTGTTATGTGTTATCTTGTGTTGTGCTTTAATTTCTTAACTTACTAGCTTGTATGGTTTAGTGCTCTTCATGTTGAACATCTATAAAGTAATTGTGAGGGTTTCCGGAATTGTTGTAATTGTTTGGATCTACTGATTCCCACCCCCGCTCCACCCACCCCCAACTTTCAGTAGATTGTGTGCCCTTCACTTATCACTAAGGAAGATTTGTGTGAGGTTGTCCTTTTTATGTCCAATGATAAAGCCGATGGCATGGACGGATTCCCTTGTGAATTATATAAAACTTTTTGAAATATTGTGAAAGAAGACCTTCACAAGGCTTATATGAAAGCTTGTCATGGGAATTCATTAGGAAACATAATCAACAAAGGCAATATAAAATTCATATCGAAAGCTTGTGACTCAAATGAAATATATAATTGGTGACCCATACCTTTTTAAATGTCTCCTACAAGATTATAGCCAAAGCTCTTGCTCTCAAGCTTACATCACTCCTTCCCCAAATTTTCATCTTGAGAAAACTAGTCTTATAAGGTCATGATACAATCTATTTGGTGGTCTCCAATTATTTCAAATCAAGGGCATCATCTTGTCAAAGTCCCTTGGGTTCTTGCTTTGAAATTCTTTAATAAAGGAATTATAACTCAAGTCCCAAGCTCTTTGTTAGGACCACCAAGAATTTTCTCTCTTGGCCTGAAGCAAGGTTTAAATTCTAGTTATCCAAGATCAAGAGACTTTCCAAACTATTATTGATGTCATTCCTTCCCATCTAGTTCACAAGATTGGGGTTAGGTCCTTGAAGCCTTTGTGGAAAGTTTGGAAATGGTATCCTAAAACATCATTTCACAACTACAAACCTCATAAGGGCTATTTGTGGCCCATGCTTCATCTTCTAATGGTGGATCAATTAAACCACCATTGGCACTTCTGATCTCCACTTGGCACTTGGCATCAATGGTTTCAAACTATTTGGGCAATCATTCTTGAGTCTCAATTGGCTCACTTTGTATGGTGCATTACTTACTAAGGTCTTTCACTTGGTTCTCAGATGACTCATTTGGGAGTTCTCAACCCCATTGTCCCTTTTGTGGGTAATTGGAATCTCTTAAGCATCTTTTTTGGTTTTGTTTTAGAGCTCAAGAAGATTTGAATTGGATATGTGATGTTTTCAAGGCTTCTAATCATGACCCTTTCACATGGCATATGGTGTTGGGCGATTGACTTGCCTCCCATTCAAATTTGTCTAGATTTTGCATGCTTTATGGGTGAAAATTCTCTTCGGTATTTGGAAAGATAGAAATTCAATGTTTTTTTAGTTGTTCAACTAATAATCACCTTTTTTGTAGTTAAAGCTATGATTTTTTGTAATGTGCTTATGCAAATCCAAGTCCAAGCTCATAAAGTTGAGCTAGAAGTTGTGCATCTACAGGAGTTTTTTTTATCACTAGGGTAATGCTCCCCACACAATTGTTACAGTTCCATCCCTTGCTTCCTCCCCACCTAGAGGGCACAAGCATGGCCATGGTCACTCTACCAAATGAGATCGTTGATCCCAATCTCAAGGCTCTGAACTGTAAGGTTTTAGGGATCATGTCACTTGTGGATGGTCTCAACCCTTTGGGCTACCTTTTGCCTCTTCTCATGGGCATGGTGCTCTTGGCTAGGTAGATTCTAGTAAGTTTCCTCACCTAGAGCTAATAATTTCTCTTGTTCATGCTCAATAACCTACAAAAGATCAAGGGAAGGGTGCTCTTTCTAGCTAGGAGTGGATTGATGACGATAATAACTCCTTTGATGTATTGGGTAAACTTGATGACCATTATCCCCCTCCAACTAGTGTTGCTCTTATTTTTTAGCAACTTTTTTTTTATGTTTATTGTTGATCAATCTATGCTCTTTATTTTTTTTGGTTTGTTGTTTGAACTTAGTCTTGACTAAACTTTGAGGGTGTGCCTTTCTGAAGTATCCCTACTAAATCTAGCCCAAAAAAATCATTTTTCAAAGTGTTGACATTTCGTCAAACAGTTGTAAAAACTCATGAATTTTGATTTTTTGACTATTGTTCTGATTTTTTGAGTTTTGTTTGATAGTTTTTGACATTTGGTTGAGTGTTTTCAATGCCAATAACATAAAGGAAATGCATATAACTGATATATAAATGATTACACAAAATAAATTGATAAACCCACTTCCATTTTGCCATTAAAATAAAGATATAAGGTTTGATTAAAATGACAGTTATGTCTGATATGAAAATTATCAGACTGTAACAACTCTATTAAACCCAATACAAATGAAATATTTGAATACCCAATTGCTAATAACATACCCGTTCTATGCTAGCATGAAAATACAATGTATGAAGTTTGATATGAGCATGATAATGATGGTAGAAGACTGAAATAGAATGTGAAATATGTAACTACAGGTCTGATCATTGTTATGGAAGTGCTGATATGAAATTGGTTACCAAAATCAACTTCAAATGCCCACGAAACCCTTCCAAATGATGGTGCACCAACTAGAAATGGTATAGTTGGTATGGAAGATGTCAAATCCTCAATGTAAACTTGTCAAATGGCTGGAATAAATCTGCAATGATGATTGTGCCACAAACCCTAGGTGCACATGGCCAAAAATTGTACAGCCAACAAGTAGAATGCAAACATGTGATAGTATTGGCTTGGTTGAGACTCGATCTATCAATGACTGCACCTGATCTGAAGAAATATGCTGATATAACACTGCTGCAAAATCAAATCTGAAAATTAAACACCTAAAACTCCTCCAATGAAGCCCAAACAAAGACTCAAGGTAGGTCCTCCTCAAAGGTGAATTGGGTTTTCGTCCAATTCACAATAGCCCTTGGGAGTTTTCGTTCCCAGAAAACTAAAACCAAACTAAAACCCTTCTCCAGAGCTCAAACCTGCAAGTGTTGATATGAAAAATGACAAATGAATGCCAAAATAGAAGCCCAAAATTCACTTTATAACCTCCCATGAGTTTTTTTATAAAAGATAATAAAATATTCCTCCCTAAGGGTCTTTTCATCATCAAAAGAAAGGGCCACTTTTTAAAAACAACTTTGCTTCACTAAGATGGGGGCACTTTTCACTATTCACTTTATAATTTTGTGTTACTATTCACTTTTACTATTCTATTAAAGCAAACTTTAATATTTTCAATTTATCCCTGGATTCAACAACTGAACTCCAAACTGAAAGGCTCATAAAGCTCCCGGCTAGGCTTTGCATCCCTCAGTTGGGTCCCCTAACCATATTGCTGACCTACATGAACCCTAATACTAGGCCAACCTCAGTTAGTCCGAGCTACCTAAGGAAGGGACATTACACTTTCAACCAACCACCTTTTTTATGAATAGTGTATTATCATTTTTTTAATTAATAAAAAGTAGTATATGCCTTATTCATCACAAAAACATAGATGCCTAAAAGAGACCAACTCCTAACTCTAATGCCCTATCAAGAACATGCGAGATTTGATAAACTATTGTACAATGGAAAATGAAACCCCCAAAAACTTGAGAACACTACCATCTATGCTATAATTTTGGCAACATAACCATTTCAAAGAGGTTAGTTAAGTTGCAATAAATGTATATCTTAGAGAAATAAACACGTCTAAAATGTGAAGCGATACTAATGCATCCACAAACAATGGGAAGAGCCTTTTCATGACCTACATTACAACAAACCTTTGAATTATGAAGAAAAATCATTTAAAATGAAAAACACTAACCAAAACCAACTTCAATATCCATAAATCAACTTTTTATTAAATATTTTATTGCATGTTATCAACAGATTTTTGAGATTAATTAAAAAAAATATTAAAAAACAATCAAATTAATGTTTGATACGATATTTTTTCTTTTAGGATTTTCTATCAAATCCTAAGCCTCTTCAACTAGGAGCCAAGGACTTAGAGGTATCTCGTCCATCAAAGTTGTTTGGGGCACAATCCCCACCCATCTATTATTTGTTACACCTTTGGATATTTGAACCTTGGCGGATGGCATAATGAAGGAACATACCATCACCCTCACCAATTGTGCTCAACCAATTGAACTACAACCTTTTGGCGTCACACAAAACTTGAAAACCACAAAGGTGTTGGCGTGAATAAAAGTCTTGTACCTAGTTAATTCTTACTAGGGAACTTATTCACACGTTAAGTTTACTTAGGTTCTAAGATTCTTTCTAGAAGACTTAGTTGTCATGTCTAGATCTTATCTTTTTTACTCTTATGTCAAGTTAGTTGTCTCATGTCATAGGATTAAGACATTTGTCATGATTTTGTCTAATCCTATGTCTCACCTTGGCTATATAACCAAGGGGTTCTCATTTGTAAATCAATTCTTGGATATTTAATTCCATTGTAATCTTGAGCATTGCATATTGATCTCTTTGTGCTTTCCATTTGGCCTTTAGATCTTGGGTGACTATTTCCATAACCAACTCTAACATGGTATCAAAACAAGTTGGGTGCCTTTGGTTAGTCATTTTTTGAGAGATCTTGGTAGATCTTGAAAACTTGAATATGCTCTTCTCTTGCATCGTATGATGATCTGGAGAATAAAAAAAAATTGATAGAAATACTAGATTTTGGGGGGGTTCCTCTTTGTGGCTTTGTATTGCAAGTTCAAATTTGAGCTTATTGGTGCAAATCTAAGCTCACCATTGAGTTTAAGGTGTTCGAGAAAGTCAGTTTTGTTTTTTGTTTCGTCCAAATCGGACATATGAGGCTAGATCTATGAGGGTTTGAAGCTAAATAGTGGTTGCCAACTCTAGAAGGTAGTTGCAACTTTGGAGCATTTTGGGTCAAATCCAACTCTACCATTGCGTCCAAAAAGCCCAAGAACCTTACAAATCGACTGTCAAATCATCAAAATCCAAGCGTTGTACCTAGGGTTTGAAGAAAAAATTTCCCCTCCTTTGTTGTTTGTACGACCATACCGTCGCCATCATTATAGTCGAGTACAACCGCAATAATTTTAATAATTGGCTTTCAATTTTTTTTTAAATTTAAAAATATATATATTATGGTCAACTATTTCTTTTCAAAAAATATATATATATATATATATATTTTAAATCTATAGACCTGCAATATCCACGGGGATATCACAGGTTCTCCAACAAGCACCACGTGGTACAAGGCCACTGGCCCCTCGCAGACTTGGACTCGCTAGTAGCCCGCCAGCTTTGACGATTGTCGGCAAAAATAAAACCGACAATTAAAAACCCAGTGAAATAAATTTCAAATATTCCAGATTCTTCCCAGATTTTGTCACCGGTCAACTCAACTAGAAATTTCCATCGCATATTCGATAGGTCAAAGGAATATTCTGATGTGATGGGCAGGAAGCCGTCAAATTTTAGCCAGTAATTTGATGACATCAATAATACGTCTGTGGCTTTTTTTTTTAAATTCCCCCCCTCATAGATGGAGTTTTCATTTTGATAGTCCAACTTCAAATAGCCATATCTCTATCATACGGGCTCCTTTTTGCGAGCAATTTTTTGATTTGGGACAAGATTTTGTGTTCTTCGCAATGGTGTAGACCGTTTTTTATTTTGGTGCCTGTTTTTTCCAAAAATTGCAGATTCTCTCAAGTGTTGCTGAGTCATTCTCGTTTTGGGAACTTCTTAGGCTCCGCTCTTGCTCCTACAATAACATTTTTAAGTGATTTTTTTTGAAAGAGCATAATTTTTCATGTACTTTGCAGAGGTGTGATCAAATTGATCTCATTCTGTGTAAAAAAATCGCTTTGAGCTTGTGGCCGATTTTGGCATCTGTATGCACTGAGATCAAATCCATTTCGTTGATTTTGGCAAGTGGCATTTGTAAACACACTAAATATAAAGTGTCAAATCATATATTGCTTGGGGGGTTTCTTGGCTGAGTGATTTGGGGGGTCTCTTGGTGCATTATTTTGATCTGTTTGCTTGTGCTTGTATTTTCCATGGATCATTCTAAGATTCCTTTGCTAACATCATACATCTATTCAAATTGGCATCAATATGCATGGATTGCACTAATGACTCAAAGTCATTCTCTATATGTTGAGAATAAGGTACCTAAACCTAAAGATGATGGGAAAAAGATAAAATGGATGATTGAACATACTAAAACTCTTGGATGTCTTCATAGCCTAGTTTCTCAAGATTTGTTGTTTCAGAATGAATCATATAAGAATTCTCATGAAGCTTAGAACAAATTGAAAACATTGTATGGTACTATAGATGAAGTAAGAGGCTATAAAATTGATTATTGAACTGATGAGCCTTGATCCTAAGAACTTTGACAACATCAAAGACTACATCACTAAGGTTAATGATCTAAGGGAGCAATGTAAAGCATGTGGAATTGATAAGGACATTTAGTTGGTCTACAATACATTGAACAAACTTGGTCCTGATTATGCTACTTTTATTTCTAGTTTTTATACTCATAGATTGACTATGGGGTTTGTGTTAGGAAATATTGCATTTAACCCATGAATCTTAATCCATTTCCTACATAACCCATGAAAGATAAACATGCATACAAGTTGTCAAAATGCATAGATCAAATAAACAAGCCACAAGATAACACAAGATATACCCTAGGAAAACCTTCAAGAGGGAAAAACCCAATCTCCAAAAGCATCCATATTCCATCGTATTATTCAACAATAAAGCAATACAAGAATTACAATGAATACCTTTGAAGCATCAAACCCTCCTATGCATTCCCATGTATCCAAGCATGAATCCACACATCCCATGCCATGCTTCACAAATGCACTCCTCAAGAAGACTTAATAATGACAGCCAAACCACTCAGCCAACCTAAACCACTAGACTTGTATTTGCTTTTATAGACACAAGCTCACACAAAATACAACTAGTGGTAAGGTGAAACCATGTACCACAAAACCATGTGAATATAAAACCACTAACCCCTTATTTAATATTAGGTACTAAGACATCACTTTATTTAATATTTCCCCAATATTAAATTATTATCACATGTCTCCCATAAATTAAATAAAAATACAATGTTACAATACAACATCAAGTGGTCCCCAAATAATTACCTAGTGTGCTTATCCACACCACCAAGGTGCATCACAACTAAATAATTATTTAATTACAATATTATAATAAATCATTTTATGCAATGGTATACAACACCATGTCTCAATAGTTTGCATATACTACACCTTCATTTGCATCATTTTATGAGATGTTAATACATGAGCAACAAAAGCTTATCTCGATGGGTCTTATCAAGTCATCTAAATCTCAAGCATTGTTGGCTAGTCAAGTGAAAAAACATACTAATAAGAAACAAAAGAAAGCAAAGAATAATCCACATTCAGATCAATCAAAGAATAAATCTTCTGCCATAGATAAGTCATCTAAGGAGAAGACAACTTGTTCATATTGCAAGAAGCTTGGACATGATGAACATTCTTGTTATAAGAAGGATATTGATGAATTGAAACATCTTCTTAAAAAGAATAATATTGATCTGCCTTCTAAAATGTCTATGTCAACTTTTTCTTCAAAATAGTCTAATAAGGACAAAGGTCATGCTAGTTTGGTTACTGTGTCAAGTAATAAGGGGAAAGCTCTTTGTGCTTCTACAGATCTTGGATCAAGGAGATGGCTTCTAGATTCAGGAGCATCTCATCATATGCCATCTTCACAGTCTATATTCTCTTCTTTTGAGCCTTGTACTATGTCTCCTATTTTGATGGGAAACAATACATACATGAGAGTAATTGGGAAGGGATCTATTGATATTGGGGAGAGCACTTTCAATGATGTTTTGTGTGTACCTCATTTGTCAAACAATTTTTTTTCCACCTATCAAATTACACATGGTGGAGATGGGAGGACTATGAAATTCACTCCTTATTTAGTTATCATTCGAGACTTGGAGAGTAGAGAGATTCTTGTTATTGGGATGGTTGATCTTTCATCTCGCTTGTATACCTTTGCAAATTTTGCTTTTGATGAAGACATTGTTCTTTCAATTGTTGATCACACTTCTAGTGTGAACCATGATTCAAAGAAGACATTTGGCTTCTTGAACTTGGGAGTTCTTGCATTGCATCCCCTTTTTTAGCCTTGCATTCCATCTTCTCCATCTACTGTTGCATTTGATGATGCTCATGTCGACACAGTGTTGGCCTCTTGTAATTCAATGAAACAAGATATACATAGTCTTCCAACTACATCTACTTGGGATGCATACTTGACAGACATTGGTGGGTTGTTTATTGAGTCTCACATTTTAGATTTGGGAGACACCATTGATTGTATACATCTCTTTGATGGAGATGATCCTTCTTTAGTTGTTGTGAGGGAATATTCTAACCCTCTTCATTCTCTACATAATCATTCTTCACAGTTTGACATGAGTGTGGATACTTTTGGACAATATTTGGAGGAGGCTTCTTTGTCTTCAAAGGAGGCATACTTGTCTTTGGAGTGTGTTCTACATCCATCTCTAAGAGATTCTGGATTGACATCTTCAACTGTGTGGCCTAGAACGCATGTTTGGGGTGTGCCAATTTTCAACATCGACATGGAGACACTTGAGCATAGTTTAGAGATATCACATATCATTCTTCTTCCCACAACTTCCTTTCAGGAATGGGAAGACATCCTGCATATCATCCTAGTTTTGTTTCTTCTTAAGGGGAGGCATGTTGTTCATCGAGATTGGATCATCTTCAACATTCAATGTCAAGCTTCTACCATTGTAGAAGACTCACCATTGAAGGGAGGCTACATGGTGTCTCTTCTTCTTCTCTCTTATGGGGGGGCCTTTTTCCTCACACGGGGTTTTGTCCTTCTCGTTCTTCATTGAGAGCATTTTGTATTTCATCTCTCTTTTGGGAGAGAGTTTTGTTCCATTGGGTTTTCCCATTTTCTCCATTTGTGAGAGATTGCATTTACAAGCGTACATGAGTACCTAACATGGCCTCATAGTTGGGACCCATCTTTGCATCATTTGCATAATAATCTACTCCCTAAGTTACATGTAAGGGGGGGTGTTGGTGTGAATAAAAGTCTTGTACCTAGTTAATTCTTACTACGAGACTTATTCACATGTTAAGTTTATTTAGGTCCTAAGATTCATTCTAGAAGACTTAGTTGTCATGTCTAGATCTTATCTTTTTGACTTTTATATCAAGTTAGTTGTCTCATGTCATAAGATTAAGACACTTGTCATGATCTTGTCTGATACTATGTCTGACCTTGGCTATATAACCAAGGGGTTCTCATTTGTAAATCAATTTTTGGATATTTAATTCCAGTGCAATCTTGAGCATTGCATATTGATCTCTTTGTGCTTTCCATTTGGCCTCTAGATCTTGGGTGACTATTTCCATAGCCAACTCTAATAAAAGGCAACATAATATTACATCATAGTGAGTAAAAACACCATTCACACCATATACTCGTATTTCAAATGAAGTGAGAGCATTTCTATCCTCCAAAAGTAAGGGATATTCATTCCACCAAAGTTGCCCAAAGCAAGGTCCCTACCCCATCCCTTATTTATTGCACCTCTAGGAGTTTGAACCTTAGTAGATGGTATAATCAAGGAACATACCATCACCCTTATCAATCATACTCAACCAATTAAAATAAACCCTTAAGTGTACCACACAATACTTAAAAACCAAAAAAACACAAAAATATATCACAGTGAGTGAAAACACCATCCACTACATATACTAGTATTTCATATGAAATGAGAACACGAGTCTATTTACCACTCAAACATTTAAAAGTTATTTGGTTAAGGGTTATATTCCCAAAAGAGAGAGCAGCATTATGTTCTTTTGGGACTATGAATGGGTTCAATGAATACTCGAGTACCCTTCCAAATACTAAAGTTTTGTTTGTTACGATCAGTTGCAAATTAAGCACATTTGTTAAATAGGTTTTTCAAAAATGATAAGCCAGCCAAAAATCCTTCGACCAAGGGTAAGGTTATCTGAATTAATGTGATCCACAGTGATGGCTCCATCTGCAGGCTGCCCCACTCAGAAGGTATGAAAAACATATGGATGAAGTTTAATACGAGTTCTAGCCAATTTTGGCAGAATAAAACCCCCTCGAACTAAATCTAAGGGGAAAAGAGTCTGTACCATACAGGGCTCTACCATACAGGGCAAGCCCCTGGGTTGTAATTCCATAGCCATGCAGGCAAAAAGAGACAATTTCATAGATTATCAATCATGCTAGTCATCTAGTCAGGTTTCTCTTCCCCTTTGACCCACTTCCTGTCCTCACATGGAACATAGTATATGTTCTCTCCTACACAGTTGGGATGTAATCACAACAAAGCACTTGCTGCAATATGCTTCAATTCTCTATTCTGGACCGATTTTCCCTACCGAGCAATGAGGTTGGTACTTACGTAGGCAATTACCAATATAATTTAATTCAAATGGCTTATGTTTCAATGCTCATGTTCTAAAGAGTAGTTGGGGTTTTCCTTCAAAGGCAGATCCCGCATTTCTTCCGTAAGCATATTAATGTTTGTTCTTGATGAAATGATTAAGATATAATTCTTCACTAGTGCATAGCACAGCAAACAATTTTTTTTCTTTAAACAAAATGAAAAGAAATACAGGTCAAAATTCCTTTAAGAAAAATAGAAACAGAAAACATAAACATATGTACCTTTCTCTAAGCACATATTGTAAGCAAATGACGCAAACATCTAGTTTAGCATGTTAGTTTTGAGAGGGTACTAGCATATTTGGAATGGCGCTTAGGAACAAGTATTGTCTCATGTACAAGAAAGGCATAACGTAGATTTAAACAGCCTCCAAACCTTCTGCAAAATACTCAAGGTACCAGTTGGAAGTCCTCTCAAGATAACGACTGAGTGACTTTATGATGATGAGTTCTCAAACAAAGTTTCTACTTCTTTTACTATATTTTTGGCTTCAATAATCTCCTCAGCATCCTCACTTGGTTTTTCTAGCCCAACCTGAATCAACACAACCATGCACAGACATTTATTAAAAAAAAATTAGATGTTTGAACAGAATTGATATTTTGAGTTCAGTTCAAAATCATAGGATATCCTCTAACAATCAATGCCTATCCCCTTCACTTTGGAAAGAGAGACTGAAACTTACCAGCATTCCCTGCAAGTCAGCAAGGACAGATTCAAGACGCTTTCTACAATCAGGCAGCATCATCCTTGATTCTGCCAAGACATTCTCCTAGACCACATCGCAAAAGCCTACTCAATCACCATTGAGAACTAAAGAATACTAAATAGGCAATATTTACTTTCAAGCAGACCCGCAGAAGATCTCATCTTAAGGCATTGTAAATAAAGTATGGAATGGTCTCATGTCAGCAATTTTCTTTTTGACTCACACCAATTCTTTGTCGGTGTTCCATTTTATATGTAACAACTACTCTGCTGATTTTGTCTGTTATTTGATAACAACTGCATTTCTATTGCATTCTGTAATTTACAATCAACTACATTACAAGGTCTTCACAATGTATGATATGTAAATAAAAGCCCCGAAAATGCAGACATTAATATGAATAAAGGCATTACGATTAAGATATTTATGTAAAAGCAATATCAAAACTGGTACTCAAACATAATAGCCAATATTTTGGTCATAAAAATTCCATGTCCTAGTCTACATCTCTTAAACAAGCACACTTACCTGTTGTTTAAGGTCGTAAGGATCAGCACCCTTCTCTTTCATAGCTGCAGTCTTAGCAGCTTCCCTGTCAATTTCCTTTTCATATGAATGAAGCTCTTTGAGGATACGCTTGCAACTGCCTGTCTTGATTTTAAGAGCTTTCAGAGTTGCCATTATTTTGTTGTCCCTAAAACTGTATGTAGAAAGACATGTCAAGCGCACTACAATTAAGGAAAGTAAAAATGCAACATGCCCAATAGGAAATTGGAAATAACCAGTTTCGCAAGTCATTTACATAACCACAGTATTTCATTGTATCACGATCTATGGAACAATAACTCTAAAGTATCATGATTATCTATTGAAGAATGCGTATACATAATCACAGTGCTTGTACCATGTCATGATTATCTATTGAAGAATGCATTTACATAATCATAATGCTCGTATATGTACATGTAAAAGAGACACAATCTTTAGATGACAGAATTTGAATTTTGATTAATCATAGGGAGCATGCCACATGGCACTGCATATAAATGAGGTATAGGAGACAATGCACACGTGTGTGGTGCCCCTCATGGGAAGCCAACCGATTCTTAAGTATTTCCAGGCCTAGAATACTACAAACTATAAGTTGCAAGGGTAGTGAAAAAACTCTTTTGCTTAATCCTGTACCCTTATCAATCAAAATCATATAGATTTATCAAGAAATTATAAAAGTTAAAAAATTAATATCTTAAAACCAACTGGGGCAAATAAAAATTAAAAAATAGGACCTTTCCGTTCCGAACATAAAGCCTTGATCATTCACATTTAGTATTTCATTTTCAAGGCATTTATTAGACAGTGAAAGTAGAATAAAGACAACACTGCAGGAAGTGGATGGTCCAAAAAATTTGAGCTCAGAACAAAACTCGGACAAATAATTTGAGTCTGATGACAATGGAATAGACTATATGGTATATATCAGTGTTCCATGGGGTCTCGGGGATGGGGACACACGGGGACAGGTGGGTAAGGGAGCGAGTTTTGGGGACAGAAAAACTTTCCCACAAAAAATTGTGCCACAGGAAGGCTCTAGCTCAAACAATAATAATAATTCTAGAAATTCAAAATATGGAGGTTATATCTTCTGTAAAACCACCTAGAAAAGCTATAATTAGCAATTACCACTTCCTGCAAATGACATGAAAATCTCCTTTAGACAGCATTAGAGGTCAAAATGAAGACAGCCTCCTAATGCACTACTGGCAGCGTGTTCCTCCACCAACAGTCCTGGCATCTAATGTGTTGCCAACCATTCCAAAGCATTCTATAGCTATCAGAAATGCAATAGCAATGTGAGGAAAACAAAGATTATTCCTAGCAATTTGTCAGAGTGCATGGATCATCATTAAACTTCTGCTAATCTACCATGACTCTGTCGCGTACCTCTTCATTCTAAATAATTACTGTTATCTTCTAGAATGCCATTGTAGAAACCCAAATCAAATTTTACATTTTAACGAGAGTTTTCAGAAAACCATCATTATATCGAGACCAAATTAGGACGTCATTAAATAAACGGTTTTCTAAAATTTAACATTAGACATCATTATTTAGAACAGGTGAACCATAACCAGTCCATATATAACAAATTTATTTGAAATCACCAAAACCACTTTCATCTAAAAACCCCTAACTAGTAGCATTACAATGCTCTTGAGCTACAAGTTCTAATGACGAACACAGTACAGCAGCAATAGTCTTCAGAAATTTAACTTTAGTAATTGGTTTTGAAACCGAATGACAATAATCAGGGCTGAAAACAACTGTTTATAGAATAACTTAAAAAACAGTCTAATATAAAAAATAAAAAACTGCCTCCAGTTCAAGGGGTTGTAAAGCAACAATAATTGGTACACTCTAAGAGTGTGACCCAGGTTAAAATCCCCCTGCCGCAATAAGATGGACCACAATCCAAGCAGACGTGGTAAAGTTATGGTGTAACAATTATGGGGTTCATTCAAGGATGACCCAAGTTATACATTTTAGGAAAAGTCTCAAGTCTACCCTGCACTGCATTAAAGGAAGCCTTTAACATCACCCAAAATTACCAAACAAAAAAAAATTAACTCCAAGAACATCACGGCAGAAATCTAGGACAGGCAGCAAGATTCCTGGTTTGATGGTCGTTAAAAAATTAACATATGCTTCTGAGATCAGTATGTGAGAATTTCTAAAATGCAATTAAAAATTTAAAAATTATTTTATTTAATTTTTCTATGCCCATTTTGTATAAAACCTAGTTCGAAACACTGATGCTCTGGCTTTTCTTCAAAATCTAAGAACAAAACAATCAGGATTTTTTAATTTACTTTGTTTCTCTGCAATTTTAAAGTTTGCGTTAGAATTTTTGTACCAATGTGATCTTTGCCAAAATCTTAATCTTCATTTACACAATTTATGATGCTTTTCTTGTCTTCTATTTACACAATGAATGAGCATGAGTTTTTCACAGTTCATATAGTATTCAAAGATTGTTTCTGGAATCAACTATATATATTTTAAGATTGACTTTCCTCTTTTTGATGATGGATGTGAGTGTGATCCTAAATGTCTCTAGGAATAAGGTGTCTCAACTTTTGATTTCCTAGCATTGATTATTTAATGTTGAAAAAATATTTGATAGTTATCTCATGTTGCATTGTGAGTTACAATTTGCAGTTTCTATTTTCGAGGAGTCGAGTTTGGAAGTTGCAATTTACAGGTGGAGTTGTGCATGA
Organism: Sequoia sempervirens; assembly: GCA_007258455.2. Lineage (NCBI taxonomy): Eukaryota > Viridiplantae > Streptophyta > Pinopsida > Cupressales > Cupressaceae > Sequoia > Sequoia sempervirens. The sequence goes on from VDFB02323638.1 coordinate 133,833, forward strand.
AGGTTTTCCTATTTCATGTTGAGTTTGCATGGAATGTGGGCACCGTGGATGTGCAATTATATTTTCATAGGTAAAGGTTTTACATGTGCGGATTGAGTGAAAATTGGCAGTTGCAATATTGCATGTGTTGACAAGTGGAAACTTACCGTTATGCATGTGTAGTGCTTTTGGCACCTAGTTTTTACATTATAAGCTTTTATATAATGAGCAACTTGTATGTTGGAGTTTGTAGTTGTTGCTTGTTGAAGTACAATTATGCTGCTGGAATTACTCTAGAATCTTGAAGAAGTGTGAAAGCTCCTGTTAATGAGCTTGGTGCTGATATTGTATTGTTCTCTGTTTTGATTACTGATAATGCAAAGTATTGTGTTTTTGGACTGTGGGATTTTTCTCTCGAAAGAGTTTTCTCCACATAAATTTTGTGTTATGGTTTCATTGTTTATCTCTTTATGATATGTATTATGTGCATCTAAATTTGTAACTGTTTAAGGTTTTAAAAGAATGTGTAGGAAGTTGCTTCTGCACATCTGAATTCCTTTCAATGTCAATTTAAAAACATACACAATCGATTTTAAAAACAATCTTTTAAAAAATTTCATTAATAAAAATGTATGACAGTTCACAAAAATAATTGAAAATGACACAACTTGAATTAGTGCCTTAGTGCACTTACAACACCTATAGACAACCAGGAGAGTGACTAAAGGCAACAAAGGAAAACTGCGAAAAAATAAAGACCCCAAAAAGAAAAACTTTTACACTTGGAAATTATGACAAATTGTTTGGCATTATATATAACTTTGTAAGTTGCTCTTATCTTTCTATTTTAAATATAGAGTTGCTCTAAATATGAATTACGTAGTTGATTTTTTTGTTAAATCAATGGCGCTGAATCTTTATAGCTAAAATCAAAATTAAAACAAGGTTGCATAGCACCTAGTCTTTGCCATAGAATTGTGAATTGCCCTGCATTGTTCAAATTGTAGTGAAACCGTCTTAACATATAATAATACTTTCTAGTCATAAACAACCTAGAAATGATTGTTGAAAGGTTCTTTCAGAATCAAATATGTTCATATTGTAAATCTGCAAAGTAAGCCGCCTGCAGGTAGGACAATAAAACTAGACCGCAGATTTCCCTTCAATTTCCGTGAGGTCATGTTAAGTACTAATACGTTAGATCATGTCATGAGGCTACCATTCTCTTGCTCCCGGACAACCCTAAATTTGAAATCTGAAGCAAACATTTTAAAATACACCACTTCAAATCCTAAACCCTAAATACTTATATCTAACTTCCGGGCGGTCGTTTGGAATGAAAACTGATAATCAAAACCCACTAATAGTTAAACCTTTTTTGCGTCTTAAACAAATACAAGATCGAATTCTTATAGCTGGAGTTTTTACTTCCCTTGTTCGACACGAAACTACTGTGTACTAGAAAAACTACAGAAACATAGACTAGATTCCACAAGTAAAAGCATACTAGGGTTTACAAAATACTTGAAATCCCCGCTAACTGAACTAATATCTATGCAAATGATTTTCTCTTTCGAATTGACTAAGGGAGAGTTTGATAGGTGCAAAACCCGCCAAATTTGCATAAAAGAAAGAATGTAATCCTACCTCTGCGGAGCATTCCTTTCACAATGTCCGAGCAAACCTTGAGAAGGGTAACGTATCGTTTATAGTACTGAATATGTTTCCTGTATTCGAATGGCGCGTCGGAGTGAATAATTTACAATATTGATTTGACATACAGTAGTTCGTAAAATCTTGTTTTTGGGAAGAAGAAAGATGAAGTGCAAAACAGCGCAGATGATTTTTTTGGGTTAAAGCGCATTTCTTTTTCGAAATTCATGCGTTTTTCCCTCCTTAATTACCTCTTTCTTCCTCCAGATTTTGTTCCAATTCAAGAATTGACTCCTTAAAAAGTTTTTTAATTTATTTATAAAGTTTGACTGTATATTTTATTTAAATGGTTGGTTTGATACCTTAGTCATTTCTGTTAATTTCTGGTTACAGAGATCTATAACTAGTAATCACACCTTGGTGTGCAATGAGTACGCCAAAGATGTGTGGAAGGTCAATTAGGGAAAATTTAGATCCATTTTTTTATACATTTGTGCAATATACATAAGGCCAATTGGTAGGACATTTAGAAAATGTTGTTGTTGTGCCACAAAGGTCTCAATGGAGAAGTGATAGCTTCAAACCAACTATGCATCCACTTACACGGAATCTAACACAACTAAAACAAATCCTCTGAATCGAGAAGATAATCAAGCTCCATTACCAATAGGCTCATGTTATGTTTGCAATAAGGAGAGAGGGAGAGATAGGGATATAAAGAGGGAGAGATATAGGGGGAAGAGTGAGAGAGAGAGAGAGGGATAAGGAGATAGAGATGGAGAGGAAGAGAGAGAGAGAGAGAGAGAGAGATACACACACGGAGGGAGAGAATGAGAGAGGGAGAGAGAGAAA
>VDFB02323638.1:137053-166683 GCA_007258455.2 Sequoia sempervirens
AGAGAGAGAGGTAGGGAGAGGTACATATGAAGATTTTTATATAAAGAGATACGGGAAGAGAAAGAGAGATATCTCTCTATATCTCTATCTCACTCTCTACTTTATATTTATTATTGTCGCTCAATCTCTCTCTTCCTCTCTCCCCTATCTCTCTATATTTATCTTCACTTCTCTCTTCCTCTATCCATCTTTCTCTTTTTTCCTCTCTTTGTCTCTTTCCCTCTCCCTATCTCTCTCCTCGCTCATTTTTTCTATCCTTCTTTATCTCTTGATCTCTCTACCTTTATATATATCTTTGTCTCTTATTTCTTTGTATCTCTCTCTCTCTCATATCTATTTATCTATCTATTTTCCTCCTTAAGTGTGCAATGGGTACATTGAAGAGGTTTTAAAGATGAATTATCATATTCTTAATCAAATTAGATGCTACCTCGAGCATAACTCCCAAAGGATATGTGTTATCCTTGGATTGTTGGCATGAAACAACTAATCAAAAGTTAGCTTCTCTCTCACTTCATAAATTTTAATTTAGATTTTAAGTTTGAAATTCGTATTATTATATAAATTAAAATAAAGATACACAATAGAATTATTCTACAATAATTAAAATTTCAATAAGATAAATAATTATAAATTAAATTAAATTAATAATTTTTAATTATTATTTATAATTTATTGAAAAAAATATAATAAAAAGAATCAAACTTAAATATAAATTATAAATTAAATTAAATGCAAGGTCAAAATATATTAAAATAAAAATAATAATTTTGTGGGCTGATGGGAGGGCGGCCCTCCAAGTTGGCGGAGGGCATTTGTGGCACACAGGTATGGCCACATGGTGGTGAGTTGGTTGGTGCTTGGTGAGGTGGCAGGGTCTCTTCCAAGTCCACCCTGGCAGGAAAGGTGGGCAGGGTTTATGCAAAGTCAGATAGGGTGGTGCCCATTATCAGCACTTAAAGCACTCAAATCAAGGAATGGCTAGTTGATAGAGTGGCAGTTTATTAGTACTAGCTTAGCTACCGATGTGATTGATCTTCCTATTAGTTTGTATGGTATTTGTGGTTAAGGATGACCTCCCTCGTGTGTTGAGTCATGGCATTAATGGGTAAGTGCACCAAGATGGTTCCCAAAAAAGGGGCTTAAGTGGCCACTTTTTTTTTGAAATCAGGAAATACTGACCTTGGACGTGAAATTGAGTATAGCTACACTCAAAAAATTTAGATGGAACAAAAACAAGGACCGCAGTGCTCCGAGTCTACTTTCTAAACTACTAATTTATTTTGAAAATGGTTGAAATGGTTGAGATTAAGGGGTTCAAAAGAGGGACACACACAAATTGTTGTTTCACAAAACACATAACATAGCAACTCTTTGTGTGACCCGAAAGCACGGTGGAATTTTTGTAGTATTTTTTAAATCGCCCTGGCCATAGTTAGATAATGTGATGTAGTAAGGATCGACATATTTTCTAATAATTTTTAATGAATATTGATTTTTATTAATTTTCTAAGGGCACTTCCTAAAAGCGTAATCTTTGCCCTCTAAAACTTTGAAACTAATAGATTTTTTTTAAATTGTAGAATGGAGTCTAGTTTCTAAAAATGTACCTATTTCAAATTTTGATGAACGGTTAATTTATAGCTGTAATACCAAATAATCGCTAAGAAAAAATGCATATACAAACAAAAGAAATGGATGAAAGGCTTAACATTGTTAGAGTGAAAAATTACATCATTGGAAAGCTAATAAAGAACCTAACATTACCCATGTGTTCGATTTTCTTGATATTGAACCAGATGCAATCTTGATGGTGAGCATGAACTCGATTATGTGAAAATTTGTTGAATTTGGAAAAAAACACGTCTCTGGTCTTTGGGAATGCCCTCCAAGCCTTTGGGTTGGTATTCCAAGGCAAATACCAAAGCAAATTTGCAAAGAAAGCTATAACGTGAACGCGTTATTTGTTAGTTTGGCCACGAAAGTGGGACCATTTCGGTGCACTTACCCTAATATCATATGTAGTGAAGTATTGAATTATGATTGTAAGCCTGCTGTCCTCTTTGGCTTAAATGCAGTCATGCTGAGAGTGGAGACTTCAATTTGAAACTTGGCTTTGTTTGTTTGGTTTGCATTTCCTACAGGGTTTGTTTTATCTAGCGGGTGAGTGGTTTCTACGATGGCAGGGCAATCGCGCTTTATAATTGAGGTTTCAGTGGATGGTCTGGTGTGTTTCGGTGCGGACACACCAATTTCACTAAGGGCCAAAACACACGAAACGACCTTCAGAGAGGTTTTGAACCAACGTCTTAAAAGGAATATGAACAATATAGATTATTTGTTGGTCGTGGCAGTGAAAATGGTGTTGGGCTTTGGTCATTTAAGCCGAAGCGAGTTTGGAAGGGATAACACAAATATCACTTCTAGATTCTTGGCTTCCCTTCTGGATAACCATGTGTCGAAAGTGGAGGCTAAAGTGTTACTGGAAAAAAATATTCAAAAATATTTGTTGGTGGGTGTGGACGAGGTGTTGAAGATTGCAATTGTGGGCAAGGGCATCCCTCGCCTTGGCAATTGGGAGCTATTGAAGGATTCGGATGAGGCGGTGAAAATATACCCTTTTTTGCTCGATTTGAAGGGTTCAACCTTAATGAGGCACTGCATGATCGTTGTCATCGCTGTGGAGTATATGAAAAATGGCCCCGCGGCAAAGACACACGACAGGGACGGAGGCTCTTTGCTAAGGCCAACGGATTGTGGAGTTTGCTTGGGCAGTATATGCTTTTCCTTTTTAAAATCCTTTGTAATGTCTCGGGCTTTTCTCCTCCTAGTATGGTAGTTAAAGAGGCTGGGTGGTGGCTCTCATTATGGCTGGGTGAAAGGTGGTGGTCGCTGTATAGTGTCCTCACAAGATGGGTTTCCTTTTTCCCAATGTTGGTGGAGCTTTAGTGAAGTTTAGCTATTGTTGGTAGTTGGTGAAAAATCTTTATGGTTTCATGGTTGGCGTTCCCCTGTATATGCAGAAGTATGTAATCTTTATCTTTTTTAATATTAATAAAATATATCTCTTATGTATCAAAAAATAATAATAATAATTTTAAAAATTAATAATAAATAATAAACTTATTAAGTTAATAAATGATTAAATAAAAAAATAAAAGTAAATTTTTAATTTATTAAAATTGAAATATTAATAAAATATGTAGCTAAAAAATATAATTAGTATATTACACATAATATTAACACTAATTGAAAGAAAAATTCAATATTAACAAATACAAAAATATTATAAAATTGAGAATAAAAATAGTTAAATTATTAAATAAATAATTTTTAAAATTAAAATTCTATTTAAATAAAATATAAAAAATAAAAATAAACTATATTAAAGTTGTTAAAGTTCAAATTTTAATTTTTATATTAAAAATTACAATTAACATCAACTTAAAAAGTTAAAAATAAATGAAACCTATTCAAAAGATAAAAACTCAATTCATAATTTATTTATTTATATTAGTAATTGTTTAGCTTGGTAAGTATTGTCATGGGAACAATGCCCTTTCTATTACATAGAGGATGCGAAGGCTAATGGGCAGCCTTCACGAGGATGTGAAGGCTACCCATTAGCCTTGGGTTGCATTACATACATAAGGCCTTCTGAGAAGGCAGAGATTCTCTCGATCTGGGGAAAAAAATAGGTCCCCATCCTCACTAACAAACTAACTTAAAGTCTCCATGTACTTTTTCATTAGTCTCTCTTTGAACAGTGTGAGAGCTGTGGCAAAAACCTTCTTTTTCTTGACCGCATCAACATAAAAAATCCCAGCAATCCACCCAACTCCTGACTTCTTCTCAACAATTGCCACCCAAGCATGCACCACCTCTTTATTTTCTTTCGTGACCAAACTATGGGCGACTACTTCACCCCAAGTTTTAACACCCATTACCCGAACAATGCTTGTGATGAGCTCCCCATATAGCACTCTGTCATGTACATGACCAGCATTCCACCTTTCCTTCCCTACGATCTTCAACAGTGCTAGCATTGTTTCATCCTTTTCTGCCTTGAACAATCTTTTTATTTGAGCTTCCTTGGTCTCCTCCTCGCATTTGCAAGTCATCCCCCAGATCATATTTGACGCCATCATCCAAACTTGCATATAAGCTTGTTCTAACTGCCACTGATATATAGTAGAGGCAGGAAGTACCCTTCAAACTATGTCGATCATGGAATTCCCAGGAATATTAGTGATGCTCAGTCTCGGGATCCCCAGGGATAGCCAATCCTACAACGAATTTCCCGCAATGATGATCACCCCATTCGACAAGCTTGTGGCAAATCCAGAAGCCTCGGGTCAGTCCTCCGAACAAAACAACCATTCTTTTGTGGGAGCAATGTCGGGAATATAATAAGGGGACGTCAATCAAAGTTGACCACCTGTGATTCATCTACTATGATGCCAGCCAATCCAAGCCATTCGTCAAGATTCAACCCACGCTTATCCACCACCTCGCCATTCGCCCCATCATTTGCCAACAGATCCACCGTTGAATTGCCTTCCCTGTATACGTGCTTTATGGTAAAGTCCTTGATTTTCTGCAAGTCTGCCAAACACCTTTCCACGCTAACCTGCAGTTGATGAATAATAATTATTATAAATATTAGTGTTTGAATAAAATAATGATATTTATTAAAAACTTATTATGATTTGTCTATATATTTTTTAGAGATTTATTGATAATATTATTAAAATTTCCATTTAATTTATATTAAAATCGATTATTTATATTATATATTATAATATAATAATTATTAAAATAAATTTAAATAATAATTACTAGCTATTGCACCTTGGTGTGCAATGGGTACATTGAAGAAGTGTGGATTGTCAATTAGGGAATTTTTTGGTTTATTGTTTACATACATTTGTGTAGTATACATGAGGTCAATTGGTAGGCTATTTAAAAATGATTTTGTTTGTGCAACAAAGGTCTTAATTGAGAACTGATAGCTTCAAATCAAATATGCATCTACTTATAGGGATCCTAACACAACTAAAACAAAACCTTTGAATCAGGAAGATAATAAGGCTCCACTACCAATAGGCTAATGATATGTTTGAAATGTATAATATGGAGAGAGAGGAAGATGGACAAAAGAGGGAGAGATAGATAGAGAGAGAGAGGATGTTATGTTGACGGAGATGGAGATGGAGACGGAAGAGAGGCACATGGAGAGAGAGAGAGTGGAGAGACAAGAGATGGAGACGAAAAATGGGACGGATATGTGATCCCAAAAAGATAAATACATACTGCATGGGGAGAGAGGGAGAGATAAAAATATAAATATAGAGATAGGAATTGATATATAGAGAGGGGTAGAGAGAGGGAAAGATATAGGGGTAAAGAGAGATGGATAGATAATAAGATAGAGATAAAGAAAGATATGTAAGAATTTAAATATGGAGAGATAGAGATAGAAATAGAGTTAGAGATAGGGAGAGAGAAACAAGGAGTGTGTGTGTGTGTGTGTGTGTGTGTGTGTGTGAGTAAGAGAGATATGGAGAGAGATAGAGAGGGCTCAGATAGATATGTATAAATAGATAGAGAGGGAGGCCAATGGAGGGAGAGAAAAAGAGATAGGAGAGAGAATTAGAGAGATGTAGAAAGAGGAAGTGATAGGGAGATGGAGAGGGGAAATAGGGATACAAAGGAGAGATAGAGAGATAAATATAAATTGGGAAAGATAGAGAGAGGGAGAGAGAGAGAGACAAAGACAAAGACAGAGAGAGAGAGAGAGATAAATATAAACAAAGAGATGAAAGGAGAGAGGGAGAGGAAGAGGGAGAGATAGAGATAAAAAGAGGGATTCAATGAAAGAGGGGGAGATAGAGAGAGAAATATAAAGATATAGGAAGTGATATATAGAGAGAGGTAGAGAGAGTAAGAGAGATAGAGTAAATAAGAGAGAGAGAGAGAGATAAAGATAATGAGGCTTAAATGCAGTTGTGTTGAGAGTGGAGACTTTAATTTGAAACTTGGCTTTGTTTGTTTGGTTTGCATTTCCTACAGGGTTTGTTTTATCTAGCGGGTGAGTGGTTTCTACGATGGCAGGGCGATCACGCTTTATAATTGAGGTTTTAGTGGATGGTTTGGTGTGTTTCAATGCGGACACACTGATTTCACTAGGGGCCAAAACACACGAAACAACCTTCAGAGAGGTTTTGAACCAACGTCTTAAAAGGAATATGAACAATATAGATGATTTGTTGGTCGTGGCAGTGAAAATGGTGTTGGGCTTTGGTCATTTAAGTCGAAGCGAGTTTGGAAGGGATAACACGAATATCACTTCTAGATTCTTGGCTTCCCTTCTAGATAACCATGTGTCGAAAGTGGAGGCTAAAGTGCTACTGGAAAAAAAATTCAAAAATATTTGTTGGTGGGTGTGGATGAGGTGTTGAAGATTGCAATTGTAGGCAAGGGCATCCCTCGCCTTGACAATTGGGAGCTATTAAAGGATTCAAATGAGGCGGTGAAAATATACCCTTTTTTGCTCGATTTGAAGGGTTCAGCCTTAATGAGGCACTGCATGATCGTTGCCATCACTGTGGAGTATATGAAAAAAGAAATTTGGTCTCATGGTTATGCAAGACATTGACTGGATAGTGGACTTTGAGGCCTTCACTAAGGCCAACGGATTTCTGTGAGTTTGGGTTTGGGGTGGAAGTCTAGTTTTTTTAAAATCTTGTAATGTTCGGGTTTTTTCTCCGAGTATGGTAGTTAAAGAGGTTGGGTGGTGGTTTCCTATTCTGGTTGGTAGTGGTGGTCGGGTTGCATAGTGTCTCAGTATGGGTTTTTCCTTGTAATATTGGTGGAGTTTTTTAGCGAAGTTTAGTTGGTGGTAGTTGGTGAAAAATCTTTATGGTTTCATGGTTGGCGTTCCCCTGTATATGCAGAAGTATGTAATCTTTATCTTTTTTAATATTAATAAAATATCTCTTATGTATCAAAAAATAATAATAATAATTTTAAAAATTAATAATAAATAATAAACTTATTAAGTTAATAAATAATTAAATAAAAAAGTAAAAGTAAATTTTTAATTTATTAAAATTGAAATATTAATAAAATATGTAGCTAAAAAAATATAATTAGTATATTACACACAATATTAACACTAATTGAAAGAAAAAATCAATATTAACAAATAAAAAAATATTATAAAATTGAGAATAAAAATAGTTAAATTATTAAATAAATAAAAAATTTAAAATTAAAACTCTATTTAAATAAAATATAAAAAATAAAAATAAACTATATTAAAGTTGTTAAAGTTCAAATTTTAATTTTTATATTAAAAATTACAATTAACATCAACTTAAAAAGTTAAAAATAAATGAAACCTATTCAAAAGATAAAAACTCAATTCATAATTTATTTATTTATATTAGTAATTGTTTAGCTTGGTAAGTATTGTCATGGGAACAATGCCCTTTCTATTACATAGAGGATGCGAAGGCTAATGGGCAGCCTTCACGAGGATGTGAAGGCTACCCATTAGCCTTGGGTTGCATTACATACATAAGGCCTTCTGAGAAGGCAGAGATTCTCTCGATCTGGGGAAAAAAATAGGTCCCCATCCTCACTAACAAACTAACTTAAAGTCTCCATGTACTTTTTCATTAGTCTCTCTTTGAACAGTGTGAGAGCTGTGGCAAAAACCTTCTTTTTCTTGACCGCATCAACATAAAAAATCCCAGCAATCCACCCAACTCCTGACTTCTTCTCAACAATTGCCACCCAAGCATGCACCACCTCTTTATTTTCTTTCGTGACCAAACTATGGGCGACTACTTCACCCCAAGTTTTAACACCCATTACCCGAACAATGCTTGTGATGAGCTCCCCATATAGCACTCTGTCATGTACATGACCAGCATTCCACCTTTCCTTCCCTACGATCTTCAACAGTGCTAGCATTGTTTCATCCTTTTCTGCCTTGAACAATCTTTTTATTTGAGCTTCCTTGGTCTCCTCCTCGCATTTGCAAGTCATCCCCCAGATCATATTTGACGCCATCATCCAAACTTGCATATAAGCTTGTTCTAACTGCCACTGATATATAGTAAAGGCAGGAAGTACCCTTCAAACTATGTCGATCATGGAATTCCCAGGAATATTAGTGATGCTCAGTCTCGGGATCCCCAGGGATAGCCAATCCTACAACGAATTTCCCGCAATGATGATCACCCCATTCGACAAGCTTGTGGCAAATCCAGAAGCCTCGGGTCAGTCCTCCGAACAAAACAACCATTCTTTTGTGGGAGCAATGTCGGGAATATAATAAGGGGACGTCAATCAAAGTTGACCACCTGTGATTCATCTACTATGATGCCAGCCAATCCAAGCCATTCGTCAAGATTAAACCCACACTTATCCACCACCTCGCCATTCGCCCCATCATTTGCCAACAGATCCACCGTTGAATTGCCTTCCCTGTATACGTGCTTTATGGTAAAGTCTTTGATTTTCTGCAAGTCTGCCAAACACCTTTCCACGCTAACCTGCAGTTGATGAATAATAATTATTATAAATATTAGTATTTGAATAAAATAATGATATTTATTAAAAAATTATTATGATTTGTCTATATATTTTTTAGAAATTTATTGATAATATTATTAAAATTTCCATATAATTTATATTAAAATCGATTATTTATATTATATATTATAATATAATAATTATTAAAATAAATTTAAATAATAATTACTAGCTATTGCACCTTGGTGTGCAATGGGTACATTGAAGAAGTGTGGATTGTCAATTAGGGAATTTTTTGGTTTATTGTTTACATACATTTGTGTAGTATACATGAGGTCAATTGGTAGGCTATTTTAAAATGATTTTGTTTGTGCAACAAAGGTCTTAATTGAGAACTGATAGCTTCAAATCAAATATGCATCTACTTATAGGGATCCTAACACAACTAAAACAAAACCTTTGAATCAAGAAGATAATAAGGCTCCACTACCAATAGGCTAATGATATGTTTGAAATATGGAGAGAGGGAGAGAGAGGAAGATATGTGGACAAAAAGAGGGAGAGATATGGGGGGTAGAGATAGAGAGAGAGAGATAAAGAGGAAGTTAGAGATAGAGATGGAGATGGAGATGGAGATGGAGATGGAAGAGAGGGATATGGAGAGAGAGAGAGGGAGAGATAAGAGATAGGACAAAGGGATGGATATATATCCAGAAAAGATAAATATATATAGATGGGGAGAGAGGGAGAGAATGAGAGAGGGAGAGATAAAAATATAAATATAGAGATAGGAATTGATATATAGAGGGGTAGAGAGAGGGAAAGATATAGGGGTAAAGAGAGATGGATAGATAATAAGATAGAGATAAAGAAAGATATGTAAGAATTTAAATATGGAGAGATAGAGATAGGGAGAGAGAAACAAGGAGAGTGTGTGTGTATGAGTAAGAGAGATATGGAGAGAGATAGAGAGGGAGATAGATATGTATAAATAGATAGAGAGGGAGGCCGATGGAGGGAGAGAAAGAGAGATAGGAGAGAGAATTATAGAGATATAGAAAGAGGAAGTGATAGGGAGATGGAGAGGGGAAATAGGGATACAAAGGAGAGATAGAGAGATAAATATAAATTGGGAAAGATAGAGAGAGGGAGAGAGAGAGAGACAAAGACAAAGACAAAGACATAGACAAAGACAAAGAGAGAGAGCGAGAGATTAATATAAACAGAGAGATGAAAGGAGAGAGGGAGAGGGAGAGGGAGAGGGAGAGGGAGAGATAGAGATAAAAAGAGGGATTCAATGAAAGAGGGGGAGATAGAGAGAGAAATATAAAGATATAGGAAGTGATATATAGAGAGAGGTAGAGAGAGTAAGAGAGATAGAGTAAATAAGAGAGAGAGAGAGAGAGAGATAAAGATAATGAGCCATAAATAGGCAGGAATCTGAGGGAGAGATGGAAAGAAATAAATAGAGAGGGCAAGAGTGAGAGATAAAGTCTAGGTGATATAGAAAATTAATAGAGAGGAGAGAGATAGAGAGAGGGGGAGAGATAGAGAGATATATAAATAGATAGAGAGGGAGGGAGGATAGATAAGTTGAGAAAGATAGAAAGAGAGAGTGATAGGGAGAGAGGGAGATATGGATAGAGAGAGGAAGATATAGAGAGATTATATATAGTGTGAAAGATAGAGGGGGAAGAGAGAAATAGGTGTAATGAGAGATAAGGAGATAAATATAGGGAGAGAGATAGAGAGGAAGATAGAGATGGAGATGGAGATGGAAATGGAAAGAGGGAGAGAGAAATGGAGATAGAAAGAGGGGGATACAAAGCGAGAGGGAGAGAATGAGAGAGGGATAGAAAAATAGAGATAGGAAGTTATATATAGAGAGGTAGAGAGGGAGATATATATAGAGAGGTAGGGAGAAGCACATACAGGGAGATATCATAGAGATACATGGGAAGAGAAAGAGAGATAGATCTTTATATTTTTGTCTCCCTCTCTTTCTTTATATTTTTTATTATCTCTCAATCTCGAGCTCTTCCTCTCTCTCCCCTATTTCTCTCTATATTTGTCTTCCCTTCTCTCTTCCTCTATCTATCTTTCTCTCATTTATTCTCTATCTATTTCCCTCTCCCTATATTTCTCCCCTTATTTTTTTTTCTATCCCTATTTATCTCCCTCTTCTCTCCCCTCTCCCTCTTTATCTCTTGATCTCTCGACCTCTATGTATATTTTTGTCTCCTATTTCTCTTTATCTATATATCTCTCTATCTCTCTGTGTAACTATATCTATTTATGTCTCTCCTCTTCTCTCTTTTCCTCTCTCTCTCTCTTTCTTTATCTCTCTTCCTCTCTCCATATTTATTCCTTTATATCTATACCTCTATTTTTGTATCTCTATCTCTCATTTTATCTCTCTGTATCCCTCTCCATTTCTCTATTTCTCTCTCTCTATTTTCTCTCTTTCTCTTTATCCATTTTTTCCTTCTAAGTGTGCAATAGGCACATTGAAGAGGTTTTAAAGGTGAATTATCATATCCTTACCCAAATGACATGCAACCCTAAGCATAACTCCCTAGGACATGCTATCCTTGGATTGTTGGCATGAAACGACTAATCAAAAGTTACCTCTCTCACTTTATAAATTTCAATTTATATTTTAAGTTTGAAATTAATTTTATTATTTTTAAAATTATAACAAAAATGTAAAATAGAATTATTCTACAATAATTAAATTTTTAATAAGATAACTAATTATAAATTAAATTAATTCTAATATTTTTTAATTATTATTTACAATTTCATAAAAAAGATATAAATAATAAAAAATCAAACTTAAATCTAAATTAAAAACTAAAATAAAATAAACTAAATGGAAAGTCAATATATATCAAAATCTAAATATTAATAAACATAATAATTTTTAAAAATTAGTAACAAATAATAAACTTATTAAGTTAATTTCAATGATTAAGGGTGGGGGACCTAGCTCAATTGGCTAAAGTATCATATGATGATTGAGATCATTTCAATCGTTTTGCATCCTTCTCCACAATTTTCAACCGTTGATTTTCAAAAGTAGGTTGTTCACTTCATATAAGGAACACCTTCGATGTAATTAAAATCTTAAATATAAAAAGTAATATTTAAAAAGTTTAAAATATATAATTAAGTATTTACACATTATATTTATTATTTATATATGTTATAATTAAAAGAAATCTAAAACTCTAAGTTTAAAAAGTTAAAAAGAAAAAACCAAGTGTTTTTTATCCTACCTTTTATAGTTTAAAGCTAAGTTTGGGTAAGAATGCAGTTATTTTTTCTTTACTTATATATTACATTTTTTAATATTTTTGAAAATTTGATGGTTAAGATCATTTCAATCGTCTTGCACCCTTCTCTTCAATTTTCAATTGTTGATTTTCAAAAGCAAGTCATTCACTTCATATAGGGCACGCCTTCGACATAATAATTAGAAATTACCTAGATCTTTTTTCTTTCATTAAAATTATTTAATTATTTTGTGGTTTTATTTTATTTTATTGATGTTTAATTTTTATGTATTTTTTTATTTTCATTATATTTATTATGATTTATTGTATTAATTTCTATTATTATTGATATTTATGAATATTTATTATTAATGAAATGAAATGTATATATGATTTCAAGTCATATAAATTTATTACTAATTTCTATTATTTAAAAAATGTCTAAAAGAATTTAATTTCTTATCATTACATGTACTTCAATTTTTTTTTAATACATTACAAATTTGATCTATCGGTGAAGTTGAATGGTTCTTAGTGAGCCCACCAGGGATCAAGTCTTGCTGAGTGCAAGGCTTCGACATCATAAGGGATGAGGTCGGGAACATGCCCTGGGTGAATTTGGTGGAATGGGATACCCCTCAGTCCTTGGCTCTTAGCCGAAGAGGTTCAACCCAAGAAGGCTCATGCTCCCGTATCAGGTAACTACAAATAATTTGTGGATGACCTCCATCAAATACACACACACATATATTACAATTTTTTTGAAGTGAATCTACACCTTACAAATTTAAGAATTTGAGTTAGTCTAATGTAGACTATAATTCTATAGTATTTGTATTATGATTATTTTTTTACTTGAGATTAATCCTCTCCCATGCTATTATTGAAATTTATTCTATTTTTAGAGTATTAAAGATTCATCATCATAATTAACTATAATTTTTTAATCATATTTATCAATTCTAACTTGAAGTGCATTCCATAGAGCTTGAACTACATGTACATTATCTCATGTAATATTTCTAAGAAGGAAATTTGTGCAACATTGACTCTTTCAAAGATATGAGGGGCAAGAGAACTCATGATGTGACACTCATATACAACAAACAAATACCTTGTCACCTAATTGCTCTCAATTTTATCAAATCTAAATTATGATTAGATTGTAATGAGAACAAAACTAATGCCATCACTCGCCCATCTATAAATGGTTTTAACATTTTCTTTCTCCTTATTAAGAATTCTGCACTTGCCTTCCTTATTCTTCTTTCTCATTTCTTGCGTTTGTCCTTCATTTTTAAAACTTGTAAAAAACCAAGTTTTGATGCAGTTTGATTACAACTTTAGGGTTTGAGATTTATTTGTCAATAGACATAAGAATTTCTTAATAACATTTTGATGCCATGTTTAAATATTGATGATCTCAGTCCTTGGGTGACCTTTTTTTTTTTTGAAGTCCTTTCTTTTGTTGTATTTATTTTCATAGTTGGTAATACAAAGTGGTGTGCATAGATTTGTGCAAGGAGATCAAAGTTCTAGATTTAAGCAAGGTGGACTATGTCCATGTCCGTGTTCAATAATGTGGTAGGAAGTGTTTGACTATTTTTTGAGGCCTTAGAACCCACTATAATTATAATAATATTCTTAATAATTTTAATAAAGATTTCTACTATAATAAAATGGTTGTGTACCTGATAAAGTATTTGTGATGGCTTCAAGGTGATTAGTTAATGTATGTAATAGAAAATAAAAACATAAAACAATCATATTATTTTATTTTGTGTTTATGTTTGTTGAGCATAGGTCATTTGTTGTGTTACCTTATGTTTTCCCTTTGTTTTGCTTTAACAAATCTAATTTTCAAAGTTGGGAACCATTTTTTCTCTGACAACATCATGATGATGTCATCAATTCGTCAAAATTTTGGACTAAGTTATCCTAGCCTACTTGCATTTGTATACTTGAAACCTTGACATTGATGCTCTCTTAAATCATATTTGGGCCTAGCTTGCTTCCACACTTAGAAAATTTATGCCTTTTCAAAGTCAAAGTTTCAAAATCCTCTTATTAAAGTACCTAGTTAGTGATTGTTCAAAGTACAACCCTAACATTTGTTTTTCAAAGTTAGATTTTTGGGGTTCCTTTGTCTAAGGTACCAAGTTAAAGTCCTCCCTAAAGTTTGAGATCCTAAGAACATTTCAATAGTGAATTCTATTTCAAAGTCAAAGTTTTGGAGCTTCCTTCCCTAGTATCCAGTTACCACTCCTTTTGAAATCTAACCCTACCATTATTTAGTGTAGTATCCTTTCAAATTCAAAGTTTCAGAGTTCCCCTATTTGAGTGACCAATTAGTGATCACCCTGAAGTTCATCCTTGATATATTTCAAGTTACCAGGCATATGTTACTAAGCCATTAGACTTCCCTTCCCTAATCTACTCATTGGTAGGCATCCTCAATTCATGAACTCTGGCATTCCTTGAAATGCTTATCCTTAAAATTTCAAAATGACTATGTTCTTGATTTTGTTGCTTTTCATGTTATTTTGGAAAGAGTGTGTTAGCAAGAAATTTGAAGGATACAGACTAGAGTTTTGTTCCCAAAGGATCTCTGCTAGTTGTAGTTTGTAACTCGAGATTTGTTCCTATTGAGGTAACATAAGAAAGTATTCTAGATCCAAGATTAGTTATAAAACAGAATAAAATAACATACACACAAGATAGATCGGAATTCAAAGTTCTTTGTATTCCTTGTATCAATAATCCTTCATTGCATTCCTTATATCTTCGTTATAGTCAATATCTTATATTCCTTATTCTATCATAATACTCTATCCTACTCTATGTTGTTCTCTCTCTACTCTCTATTACTGGTGAATAGATCGTTCTATCTACTTATAGTTACAATATGGGATGTGGCCCTTAGATAGCATCCCTAGAGTACATTCTATCTTCCTAAGCTCATGTTTTGGAATGTTCTTTCTGGTTAGATATACATATCTCTGAACTGATGTCTGTACACTATTTTTCGACTAACATTATCCCCTCTTCAAAACCTTGACTTGTCCTCAAGTCAACTTTGCTTTAGTGGTAGAATGTCTGAATATATGCCTTAGAGGGTAGGAAGGTAATCATCCCATTATTTTTTCACCAACTACAACTGATGGATGTGAGTATGGAGTCGAATTAGTTGCTTCTCAGCTTCCAAAATAGTGGTGGGGATTTGAATATTTTTGGAAAACTACTGAGCCTCATGGATAATCCCGAAAAGATGGGTCAACCATAAATTGGAAAATTCTCTAAGCTGATGGAACCGTTGTTGAATCATATCCCTTTGATCTTGTAGTTGTTGATACTAATCATGGAGACCTTCAATGTTCACCCAAATACTCCCATCTATATCTTTAGTGGCATCATAATGTTATGAGTTATGTAAAATTTGGGTCTCTAAAGAATCCATCTGAGCTTTAGTAGAAGCCACAATGGTAGGCCACTGTAGGCAGTACTGGAAAATCTGGTTGATCTCCTCGGTTGTGCCTTTAATTATTGGTGTAGAGCACCTAGTTGCTTCACTTTAGTAAACTGGGTCTAGATCAAAGGTTTTAGTCACGATGTTGATAAATAAGGCTGGCCGCGCCCATAAAAGGATATGAAAATCACAGTAAAACCTTTCCTGGGAATTGGACATTCCAACAGGTGACTTATATCTCTCTATGGACGTTCATTTACTTGTCAAACCAGGGGACGTATACTTTAAATGGCGCAGCAAAATATATGCACTAAGAACTAGTTTTGGTCAAATCTTAGCAGAAATAAATACTGGAAAGGAATTTTATCCACGCTATATGAAGGTAATGCAATGTTCTTTAACTCAACTATGCTTTGATTAAAACAGAAACCATAATAGCTACGACTGAAGCACAAACCATAAACTGGTCTTATGCTATAGGAACAGGCACAGGGATGGATTCTCTATGCTGCAGGAGCAGTACAAGACTGAGTTTGCATAAAAACTTCAAAGATGAAAGCTAACTGAAGATGAACAGAAAAGAACAACTAACTAGCTAGCTACAGATACTTACTAAGTGGGCCCCCTTAGCAAGCATCTATCGATTACACAGATACTAAACTCAGAACTTCATTGAACTTTATTCATGAAAACAGAATGGTATACACTGCTTTGTTGATGTGGAAACTAACAACAAACTCTATCTTTGATCATACAGATTATGTTTCTCATTATCATACTGACTTTTACATGATATCTGCTATCACTATGCCTCTAACTTTTTCTAACTATCATCTCTCTGTCTCTCTCTCTCGCTCGCGCAGGAGGAGAACTTTATTTAAAAAATAGGAGAGCAACTAACTAACTAACCCAATCAAAGAAAGACGTGGAAATAAAGTATATCCCCAAATCAAGGATCAAACTTCATAATGAATTTATGCGTTCATCCCAATTCGGAGAGAATCTAGCGCTCCACTCTTTCCAGTTGACTGTCATTAAAATTCTTTCCCATGGTTTCGGTCAAAGAGTCTTCACCGGAGCTTCCTCGAAGTCGTGCAGGAAATGGACTTTACTGCAAGGCCGAGATCGGCTGCGCTTGACTCGATCATTCTTCAACAACCTGCGAAACAAAAGGTACAGATGCGAAAGAAAAGGCGTATGGCACATACACGATATCTATTCATTAATCACACTTTTTAAATCTACTTCATCATTCAAAAACTGTATACGATATACCAGTCATTTTAGGGAGTCAACGGGGCAATAAATGCAATCAAGTCAACACAATGAGCTGCAGGAATATGAAAGTATTATGCTACAGGATATCCCCATAAAAGGTTTCAACAGTTATGAAATAACAAAAGTAAAGACATTAAAAGTTTATCATAACATTCAAATTATGAGCATTTTTTAAGCTCATCAAAGGCCATGTCAGGCCATATTGTAATGGGGTTGTGGTCATTTGAGTCAATATGGGGGTTATTAGGTAAATATTGCTATTTGCAAAAAGTGCCAACTTGAAAATTGTTGCAAAATTGCTAATTGTGGTCATTTTAAAAAGTGCAAAGTTGTAAAGATTTTTTAATTCCAACAGTCAGTTGGAAGAGGGAAGGTGGTTAGGCGATTGTTTAGGATAGTAGAAGCATATATATACTATTTTGAGTTGAATTTTTTGGTTGTTGAAGAGTTTGAGAGAAGAATTCAATAAAATATCTCTGTTTTTAATCATTTTTATGTGCAATTCATTGTTTCCAGCCACTGTACGGCCCGTACAATTGGTTCTTGCATCAAATATGAGTAGGGATTATTAGTACTATGTTCTAACTTCATTTTTGGATTGGTTTGGGGGTTTTAAATTAATTTTGAAGCATCTAGTATACAATTTTCTTGAACTGGTCTAAAAACAGGGAAGTAAGGGTTTGAGGCTTAAAATGTTCTAAAAGGCCATTTCACCTTTCTGTATCAACTATTTCTTGGTGGAATGGGCCTAGTAGATTAGGGGTAGGAGTAGGAATAAATATTAGGTCAAAGGAAAGATATTTGGGTGAAGAACTCCACGTTGCCTTGTGGAAAAGTCAGAAATTAAGCCATTGGAGCAAGGCTAGAGATGGTGATTTGAAGAAAAGGGTTGAGAACTTGATAGGATTTGATGAAATCTGTGTGAGTAGATGTAATTTGATATGTCTTTAAGGTCTGAGAGGTTGGAGGAGATCAAATGTGTGAAGGAGTGTGAAACCCTAGTTGAACAAGGGTGAAAACAAGTGAAAAGAGAGAGGTTTGTGAAGGGAGTGCATGGAAAACTTGAGGGCAGCATAATAGAAAGCTAAAGTGAGTTTGTGTAGGTAGAAACAAGCTTGTTAGAAGTGGTTTTGAGGTCATGAGTGGTCTGGGCATGTGAGATTCAATAAGCCCTAGTTATTTGTGAAGGAAAGGAGGGTTTTGTGTAAATAGGTCCTACTAAGCGAGTTGGGACCCAAAAGTTGGATATTTTGAGGTTTTGTTAGGTTTGCTAGTGACTTTTTGGAGGTTTCAAAGTTTGGATGTGAGATTTGAGATGAGTCTCTTTGAAAAAGAGGCCTAATTGAGGGTTGGTTTAGCGTAAAAGGCCAAATTTGAGATAGTTGTTCCAAAAGAGTTGGAGGTGAGTTTGAGGTACGTGAAAGTTGGCCTTAATGGGTGCTTAGTTTGATGTCTTGTTGAAAAGGTTGTTTGGAGGATTTGAAATTTTTTTCAAGGAAAGTGGGTTGGCTGACCTAGTAGGAAGACCTAGTGGAAGAGTGAAAATTCAAGCCTAGAGATGGATTTGTAAAAGAAAAGTGGATTGAATCTCTTTGAATGGTGAAAGTAAGTTGTTTGACTACCTTGCATTGCATCAATTATGCTGAGATTAGTCTCCAATTGTGACTAGATAGAAACACATTTATTTTTGACTTCATCCATCCTATTCTTTTGAAATTCTACTTGTACCTCTTGTTTGATCTTATCCTTATGTATATTTGGGTCTTGTAAGAGTTCATCTATAATCATCTTCAATTGTGCCAGAGGTGCTTGAGTAGATTCTCCCTTCAAATGAGGAAATTTTCCTTGAATTCCCTCGATCATCTTCTCTATGTGATCAACATTTTCCACATATTGTTTAAGGATTTAATTCCGAGCTACTAGGGTCTTGTAAGAGTTCATCTATAATCATCTTCAGTTGTACCAAAGGTGCTTGAGTAGAGTCTCCCTTCAAATGAGGAAATTTTCCTTGAATTACCTCAATCATCTCCTCTATGTCTCAACATTTTCCACATGTTTAAGGATTTCATCTTGAGCCATTTGATGAAATACTTCCCCTAATTGAAACTTTTGCAGAGGTGAGATGTTCCCTATATTTGCCTATGTTCCCACCATTAGTGTTTGAAGCAATTGAGAATATGTTATTGTTTGTATATGTTGTTGCTTTGCTAAGAAATCCTTTATAGGTTGCATCGGAGAAGGTATTGAAGTGGAGGGTGCATTTGTCTGAAGAGGAGGGGTTAGTATCAAAGAATTATAATATTTTGCTTCTTCCTCGTGCATTTGTTTATAAGCTTGTGCAATAGCCTCTGTGATTTTCCCTTGTACCTTTTGTGTAATCTCTAATTTTTCTAACATAAGCTTGTCTAGGAATTGCTTAGAATGGAGTTCTTTTGCTTGTAACTCCCTTATTTTTTCCTTCTCCAGATCTGTAAGTGTAGGTGCAACCATCTGGATGGCTAGTTCCTGTAATTTCTCTTCTTCAATTGCCTTTTCTCTCTGAATTTTTAGTGCGGTAGTGATTTGATTCAATAATCTACTCATAAAATATTTCAAAGTAATCTATGATGCTACCATATATCAAATCAATTCTCTCTTTGTAGTCTGCTTGTTTATAGGAGGCATCTTGGAGTATGTCTATAATGTTTTGGAAAAAATCTTTGCTCGAACAAGGCATTGTATAATTGATCTTCATCTATTAATGAAACTGATGAGCTTTTTGATCTGAGGGATGTCACTCGTTTTATCTCCTCTTCTTCTCCAGTATTTCATTGTAGTATTACCTCTCTCCTTGCTCATTGTTTCTTCCCTACTCTTTTCTTCTGTGCGCTTGTCCATAAGAGGGCCTCTATTGCTTCTTTTTCTGAGGGGGCTTTTTTTGGTGTGCTTTCCAACTTCCTCTTCCTTGACTAGGTCCTTCCAGTTTCTATAGAAGATGGAGTCTTTGTTTGCAATCTTTTAGACCTTCTAGGAGTAGATCTTGGTGCTATTTTTTGCTCCTCTGTATCTCTTGGTGGGATATCTCCTTGTTCTTTCCCCTTATGTTGTTCTACTACTTTCTTCTTGGCTACAAACTTCATGTATTCCTTAGCAATGGGGTATCTTTCTACCTTAGGATCTTTTTTGAGGTTGAGGAAGTGAGCGGCATGAGATTCTACTTTTGCATTTGAAACCCCATACGATAATGGGGGAATCCATAAATTTTGAGGTTTTATTTCCTCTATTATGGTGAGATATTTGTATATAATGGAATCTAGGTACTTTTATACCATATTATGAGAAACTCTCCATCGGTCCTGCATTTATTTCTGAATTTTTTTGGAGAATCCACCAAACACCTGATTGTATGACGGTTTAGCCAGAAACCCTTTATGTAATCCTGAATTTTTGGAGCTACCAGTTTGGTTATCTCCCATACTTTTCTGAAAATTTGAGGGAGCGAGTTCATAAAATAAAATATAAGGCAAATTAGTAGAGTGCCATACCAAAAGTTATACCCTGAAGTCTTTGTGTGAGCTGCATTCTCTAGGAGCTCCATTATGAATACTTCACATAGATCAAATTCCTTTCCTTAAACGACCATCTGATAGGCAGTGTGGATGGTGATAGCAGTGGCAGACTCTTCCCGATTTGTATAGTAAACTTTATATGTGATTACCTTGGTGGCATATTTCACCCTGAGGTCGATGATGTTGCTAATGTCCAGACTTCTCCGATTGAAATTTGCGTCGATGAGTTTGGTGAATTTGACATTCTTGATACGCTTCTTTGGCGATGTTAGTAACCCGATAATGACCTAGATGGCCTCCTTTGTAATGTGATAGGGTTTGTCGAGGTAAAGGTATCTTTCGTGTAACTTGTTGAACACCAAGTGGATCCATTCCTCCTCAGCAAAATTCGAGAAGTTCTTTTTATGCATCCAACTTCTTTTCTTTGATTTGGGAATGCTTAGGTAGATACGAATCAGATCTGGGTTGTAATAAGGTTATTCTGAGCTCCTCAAATTTTGAATGCTCGAACTTCACCAGAGGTGCGTTAATGTACTTCCTTACATCTTCCGTGTAATTGACATCATTTGGAACTTTTGAAAATGTACCTTTTAAATCTATGACCATCACCTTGTAGGGAATTTTTTTATAGTTATGGCATGTTTGTTAGTTATAACAATAGAAGCACGGGTGGCTATGACTACAAGCTATTATTTGAGTTAGGGAATAGTAGATGGGGTTTGTTGTAGAAGAGCTAAATGTAGTAGAGTTATGGTCATCATGAGCGTATAAGGGATCAAAGTGAGTGTAAAGGTGGGGTGGAATTCTTTTATATATTTTCTAGAGTTAGCTCATTAATTATTGTAGCCATTTCTAATCACTTCTTGCCTTTTTCTATCCATTGATGTTCTACGACTAACTTTTCTTAGCACCTAATTTTGTTGACCTAAAGTATAATATGGTACACTATAATACACTATGATATAAATTTTAAGAGTTTTAGTTTTTCATTACATGGTTTGTACAACTTTCATTTTATGATGCTTGTGATGTCCTAACCCTCTGGTGTCATTCCAATGTCTTTTCCAGATATCCACATGTCATCCCTTCTAGGTTTTGGTGATCATGATGATTTCCATCTATGGCTCTCGATGTACTCATTATTCTAATGTTTTCTTAGGTTTTCCTAGATTTGTTTTGGTTCGGCTTTATATAAATAATACTCTCCAAAATTTGTCAAGCCTTCCCTTACTTCAATTTTCGTAGTACCTACTTCTTCCTTAATTTCCTTCATCTCTGTGAATGTCCAAGGGAATAGGTCCTCATATTATGTTAATACTTCAATAATCGATGCCACAACTGATTCTTTCCAGTAGTCTCCTATCTTAGCCATTTTTGGGCTATCCATAAACTCTCTAGGATGACTATAGATCATGAATACTTAGCAGAATCCATAAATTCTTTGGGATGTTAACTCCGATTCACTTTACATCCATGCTTCCAAGACTTCATCACTATCTATGCTATAGTTGTCACTATTTAATTCCAATTCTCCTTCATTATTTGGATTCTCTTCTTCCTCTTCCCCATCCAAAAATTTGGAGATAGTGTAGAAATTTTTTGTATGAAACATAGAAAAATGGAAGTGGGTGATCCAAAATGGAATGATTAAATGGATGTATGATGCACCTACACTTTCTCTATTTTCATTAGGAAAAGAGATCCCCAAAGGCAGGATTGACTTTCAACCCTTTAGGTGAGTCAAACCTATTGGAAGATCTTGTTGTTTTCCTTATGACAAAAAATGGTAAAATATGACTGAAATGCACTTTGGGGAGATAAACTAAAAATGCTTAATGAGCTCAATTATGCAATATAAAACTTGAAATGCATATTTAAAGCATAATACTAATAGAAACAACAATTTGTAGGAAAATTTGGGGGTTGCAAGGTGATATCTACTAACCTAGAAAAGCTTGTCCTGAGAATTGTAGGACACTTTCGCCAAAACTGGACACTTGGGCCACTAGGCGAATGAGTCCTTGTAGGGATTTTCTGCTCAACTTTCAGGGTCCTCTAGAGATGGATCTAAGACGTTGTTTGCCCCAAGTTTCACTACTGAAAAGTTAGAAATAAATTTGGGATCCGAGTTTCTATGTCTTAACAACTTTGATGACAACTTTGAAAACTTTGCAAAATTGCACTTTTGATCAATCTTCAATCCTTGTTCACTTGTAAATATGCACACATAAAGAGAGGGGGAAATGTTTGTTTTTTGTGGATAAGGGTTTACCTTGGTCAAACCTTCGTTTGGTAATTAAACCTTGATAATGAAATAATGATAAAATGTAAGGAATGATGAATGAACAAAGCTTGTTACACCTCACCAAACCCTTTAATGGCTTCCCTTAGAGGACTGAAGTCTAACACATCTCTCTAAGTATTGGATCTTGCATGAAATAGCTTGATTGCTTGATAGATCTTGATGCTTGAATTCTTAATTGAAACTTGAAACCTACATCACAATGTTAGCTCTAAGAGCATGCATGAATGCAAATAACTTTGACATGATGATATGATCTTGATTGTTGTTGTAGATGACTGATAAATCCACTCTTCAATGCTCTTGACAATAATATTTGCTCTTGTGAAATTTTCCTTAAGGCTAGATGTTTTGAATTGATAAAATAACTATGTATTTATAGGTATTTCCTTAATTACCTAACAATTAAACACCACAAACCGACCTTTGCAATTTGAATTTATATCATTAAAATGCTACCAAAAATATATTAAAAATTGGGTCCTGAGACTTAAGGGGGACCCATTCGCCCTTGGGTGAATGGGTCTTAGGCCTTAAACCTAGAACACTCGATTTCCAAGGTGTTAAGTTCAATGTATATATTAATTAAATGTGGTTTCCCTTTCGGAAAATGAAATTAATTAGGCTTGTGAATACATAATTGAGCCAATTAAAGGGCTTAATTAAGTCCAATTAATTAAGGGGATGCAAACATAGTGTGAAAATGTAAAGGTGTACACTTTTCTACACTATATTTAGCCCCTAGTTTAGTGAGAGTATCAACTTGCAGTTAGACTCACACTAAAGTAGACAAATATATGTCAAGAGGGGTCCAAGTGCACAAATATCTAAGAGATAGGATGAAAAAGATCAAGGAGGTAGACAAGCCCCTAGGATCAAGATCCCATGGCAAACAAACATAAGTACAAAGGGACACACATGAATGTATGATATGAAGTAGCAAGATAAGATACACAAACATACAATGTCAAAATTAATGCAAAGAGGAAAGAAAGATGGACTAGCAAGTTGCATTATACCACATCCCTCAAATACAATCATAAGGATGTAAAATCACTTATGAAACACATGGCTCCATAGACAAGCAAGTTGTGTTATGCTCGATGGCCATGAAAAATACACTCACAAGGGCTAGTGTAGTCCAATATACACTAGGTGTGTACCCATAAAACAATTGGTGATGGGAAATTCATGCCAAGTCTACAGGCTCCCATATGTCAACCATACCAAAATTTATACTCCTTGGTAACTTTGATAAGGCACCACAACATGATCAAGATGCTAATGCCAATGCTACACTAAATTCAAATTCTATGAACAAAGTGAAGCAAGAAATTTCAAGTAAGGCTCACCTTAGGGGTTGCAAATAAATAATGCCAAAATGCCAAAATTATAATACCAATGTATGCCCACACTTTAAAGAAATTGCTAAACACCATATTGTGAGCAATTACTTTAAAGTAGAAAATGATAAATGCTAATTGATTAAATAGAAATGAGAGCTTATTTGGAAATCCCTATGCCAAACATATGTTTCTAAATAAAACTACGTCATGAAAAGGGGTTGCCCCCAAAATACAATACTAAAGATAATGTAGAAATAAAAGTACGCCACATTCGAGCCAACTTAAGGCATGTCATCTGCATCCAAAGCTTGCTCTTATATATACATGGAAGGTGATCAACTAGCCAAAAGAGGCAACAAAAAGTGTCATACTAGGACAAGGCTACCTAACCCCTTGCCTCCCCAAGGGAAAAAGATGAGCCAAAAATGGATGATGATATGATTCTCCTTGAAAAAAATAAATATGATTACATAAAGCCAAGTTTATACCCTCATGCATGGTAGTGAATATGCTATGATACTACAATTACGAAATGACGAGCAACAAAAACTAATGCTATTTTTCTAAGTGAATGACAATAACCAAGACCTCTTGTTGTTTCTTGTGTGTTAGGCTCTATAGGGACACAAATACCTTGTTCTCTAGCACCACATCCTTTTCCATTATAGCCAAGTTGTTTCAAAAGATCATAACCTCTTCCATAAATTTTTTCCATTTCTTTTGGATTTGGTGGTTTCTCATTATCAGACTCATCATATGTGGATGTATAATTTGTGTTTTCCTCTTCTTTACTAAAATTTGTGGACTTACATGGTTTTGATGACTCAACATGTGTTGATAATATGGCAACTTATTTCTCCTTTCTTGAATTTAATTGTATAATCTTCTATTCTCCCATGAATGTAGGTGTAAAATCCAACAAACCCCAATAATCATCCAATAGTTTCATTATTGATTTCTCTTTTGCTTCTTGTATCGGTTCCACTTTTGTAGTTGTTGTCAATGTTGTAATAGGAATTGTCATTCCTATTTTAGTTTGTAAATAATTTTATGATTGTAGGTTAGCTTTGATTGTGTAAACCTTTTTGTTGTAAACGTACTTCACTAGATGATGTAACGTTGAAGACACTATATTCATTTCATGAATGCAAGGTCTACCTAGGAGAAGATTATATGATAGTTCTTGAGGCATAACATGAATAAGAGTTTGCAATGTTACCTTTCTTGCTTTAATCAGTAGTGTTATTACACCAAGTAGTTGTTTTCGCACATTCTTGAATCCTCAAATAGATAAAGAGTCTAATTGAATTTTTCCCTTGTCCACTCCAATCTTATCCAAAAGGTTTACACTACAAATATGAAGGGCCAAACCATTGTCAATGAGACTTCTTTTTATTCCACATCTATTAATGACAACCGCTATCATCAAAGCCTCATTTTGTTATTGTATCTCCAATGGAGGTAACTCATCTTGATGAAATGTAATGTCTAAGTTGACTGAGTTCATACCTTGAATTAGGGCTACTACATCATTTGGTTGCACACTAGGAGGGACCACTACATGTTGTAAAGCACTTTGAAGCATGCTATGATAATTAGGTGAACCTTGAATAAGATCCCATAAAGAAATCTTAACAAGATTGTTTCTCAGTTGTTCCACAAGATCATACTCCTTTCCACTATGCAAAGGAAAACGAGGAGCGCTAGGCAAGATAGGTTGAGGAAGTGGTAATGAAGTAGGTATGGTTTGTGGTTGCCTATTGTTATTTGTGTTATATGTATGAGAAACAGTATGATAACTAGGTTGCTGCGAAACATTGTTACTAGTGAGTTGCCTTGCAAAATTCAAGATAGCTCCTGGAGGTTTTTGTTGGTGTTGAGGTGGTCCTATGATAAGAAGTGGCTTAGGAGGTGACTTGGGAGGTCCAATAATTAGAGGAATCTTAGGGGTTTCAAAAGGAATCTTAGGTTGTCTAATGATTAGAGTACTCTTAGGAGGTCCAAGAGGAGTGTTTGGAGGTCCTATAATCAAATGAGATCTAATGGACACTTGTGCATTCATAACCTCAACGAATGTGACTTCTTATTGATGGTTTTCTAATGAGGGGGTATCAAAGGTCGACTTAGCCTCTTCATCTATATCATATTTCGAAAGAAATGTATCTATGATATCATCTTCATTTGGAAAAATATCTTCCCAAATGGGAGAATAATTGGAAGAGGGGCAAAAAAAATTCTCATGAGTCTCAATGATTGCATTTTTCCTTTCACCAAGATACCTTTATCACAAGTAGGAGAGGTATTGGGAGAAGAACAATTATGGTCATCATGATTGTCTATGCTTTCATCCTCTTGTGTTATTACATTCTTACAAATCTGATAGATATTAGGAGGGTAACTAACATGCTTGTCAAAGGTTTTATTTTGTTTGCCTAGATTATGCTCATGAGTAGGGAAAATAGAATCATACAAGCCATGTGAATACCAAATGTTTGAAAAGGAAACATGATTTTATGAGAACCAATCTATCCAAAATATGCAATGCTTCAAAAAATGAACACAATTTTCCTATAGATATGATGATTTCAATACTGAAATGCAACAATTTTTCCATGAACTTGTAATAAATGAAGCAAAATGACACTTTTCTTGCACATACAAAACTGTTTTTCAAAATTTCAAAGTGCAGTTTTACTAAGAGAATCAAAATGCAGATATAGACACAAAAATGCACCCAAAAACTTGTTAGGACACTTGTACAGGGACAGATTCACCCAAGGGCGAATGAGTCGTTGTACAAAGGTTTCAAAAATTAAAATCTGAGTTTTCAAGTTACTATTTAGGTTCTTGATTTTAGGTTGCAAATTTTGGTTTCTATCAATTTTTTTTCCAGATTTTGGTGTCTAAATGCAAGTGTAATAAAGGAGAAAAAGTGAACAAAGATGAAAATATTTTGAATGCAATTTTGAGTAAATTTTCTAATGTAAGTACACTAATATGTAAGTAGTATGCAAAATCAATGTAATATGTATGCAATTTTTTGGATTTTTCAGATTTTAAACAATGCAAAATGTTAATTTAAAACCCTAGATGAAATGAAAACTAATAAAATTTTGACAACCCTAAATGAAATGCAAACTAATGCAATGCAATGCAAACTAATGTAAATCCTAGATCTAGGGTTTGGATGACCTCCAATTTCAGAATTTTAGATGTACAATGTCAGGTTCACCGAAATGAAACATAGAAAATGTAAGTGGGTGATCCAAAATGGAATGATTAAATGGATGTATTATGCACCTACACTTTCTGTATTTTAATTAGGAAAAGAGATCCCCAAAGGTAGGATTGACTTTCAACCCTTTAGGTGAGTCAACCCTATTGGAAGATCTTGTTGTTTTCCTTATGATAGAAAATGATAAAATATGACTGAAATGCACTTTGGGGAGATAAACTAAAAATTCTTAATGAGCCTAATTATGCAATATAAAACTTGAAATGTAGATTTAAAGCATAATACTAATAGAAACAACAATTTGCAGGCAGATTTGGGGGTTGCAGGGTGATGTCTACTAACCCAGAAAAGGTTGTCTTGAGAACTATAGGACATTTTCACCAAAACTAGACACTTGGGCCATTAGGCGAATGAGTCCTTGTAGGGGTTTTCTACTCAAATTTTGGGGTCCTCTGGAGATGGATCTAAGATGTTATTTTCCCAAGGTTTCACTATCAGAAAGTCATAAATAAATTTGGTATTTCAGTTTCTGTGTCTTGACAACTTTGAAAACTTTGCAAAATTGCACTTTTGATCTATCTTCAATCCTTCTTCACCTGCAAATATGCACACACAAATCTCAAGGGGAAAATGTTTATTTTTGGTGGATAAGGGTTTGCCTTGGTCAAACCTTAGTTTGGTAATTAAACCTTGATAATGAAATAATGATAAAATGTAAGGAATGATGAATGAACAAAGCTTGTTACACCTCACCAAACCCTTTAATGGCTGCCCTTAGAGGACTGAAGTCTAACACATCTCTCTAAGTATTGGATCTTGCATGAAATGACTTGAATTATTGATAGATCTTGATGCTTGAATGCTTGCTTGAAACTTGAAACTTGAAATCTACATCACAATGTTAGCTCCAAAAACATGCATGAATGCAAATAAATTTGACATGATGATATTATATTGATTGTTCTTGTAGATGATTGATAAATCCACTCTTCAATTCTCCGCTCTTGTGAAAGTTTCCTTAATGCTAGATGTTTTGAATTTGATAAAATAACTATTATTTATAGGTATTTCCTTAATTATCTGACAATTAAACACCACAAGCCAACCTTTGAAATTTGAATTTAGATCATTAAAATGCCGCCAAAAACATATTAAAAATTGGGTATCGAGACTTAAGGGGGACCTATTCGCCCTTGGGTGAATGGGTCCTAGGCCCTAAACCTAGAACACTCAATTTCCAAGGTGTTAAGTTCAATGTAGGCATTAATTAAATGTGGGTTTCCCTTTTAGAAAATAAAATTAATTAGGCTTGTGAATGCATAATTGGGCCAATTAAAGGGATTAATTAAGTCAAATTAATTAAGGGGATGCAAACATAGTGTGAAAATGTAAAGGTATATTTTTCTACACTACAATGTCTTCCCTTTCATTATCTTATGTCACTTCTTCTATATAGGATCTATCGTCCAGTTCTCTTAATGGAATACGCACAACTCTATTAGCGTCTGCAAATGAAATCTCCTATTTATAGGAGTCTAATTTACCATTAGAATTGACAAACCATCTTAACCCAAGTAATGCTCAGAAAGTACGAAATAGATCCTTCATTTCAACTACTTCAAAATCAACCAATTGTTTTATCCCTTTAACATTTATTTCAACATTCTTCCAAGTTCCCAAAGCCTACATTTTGGAACCATCAACAAGACTTATGCTCATTAGTTTTTTTACAAGGTTAGGTCTCCCTAATTTCTCCCATGTGGTAGATGGAATGATATTTAGATTAGCAACCAAATCCACCATAACATATTTGACTTTTTGATCATTCAAATATACATTTATTAACAATGGACCATTCTTCCAATTCTGATCCTTTGATAATTGATTTACCTACTTCTGTTTATTCCAATATTTTCCCTATTGCTTCAGTTTAGTCAATAAATCCTTTTGTCTAGCCAGGGATGTGATGTCTTTGAGCATTTTAACTTCTTTCTCTATAAAGCAACCTACTTCTTCCTATTGTTATTGCATTATGTCTCATTTGGCATGCATTACCACCTTGTCATGTTTTTAATTGGTCTAGAAGTGTTCCAATTCATCATCATCATCTTATTCTTCTTCCAGACTATAATATGCTTCATATGCTTCTTCTTCCTTTGGCTTCTTTTTATTTTTATTGGTATTGAAGTACCTTTTTTGGTAATAATATTTTCTTTCTTCTTTCCTTTGATTTTCTTATTCTTATTATTGTCCACAAATAGTTCTTCTCTGGAGTGTTCTTCTGCGGAAGTGTCTAACGTCCACACATTTTTTTGATGACAACCTTTAACTCCTTGTTGTGTTACTTTCTAGATTACTCTTGCACCTCTTTTTAACTCATCACTTCGGGAAGGTTGACTATCCTCTCGATTCTGATAGAATGTGTAGACACTTAAAAAAGTTTTGAATGATATACACACTTGAATCCAATATATTAACATTGCTTCATCCTAAAATCCATCTTCTTTTCACTTGTTTAATTAAATAAGCCTAATTATTTAATTAAATGCCTCATTTTCACCTATTAATCCAATTGAACTAATTGGGTTAATTCACCCCCTCTCACACTGACATTTCATATGATTTAATTAAATAAT
>VDFB02323639.1:0-17500 GCA_007258455.2 Sequoia sempervirens
CTACTTTTTCCCATAGGATCTGCAAAAAAGTAAGCTCCTTTTTTTATTTCTTGCATGATTTATTGGCTGAGATTTGAACTGAATGCTGAGAACTAAGGCAAAAGATCTAATTAAACCTTCAAGGGCAGACTCAGTTTAGCTGACATAGGAGAATAAGATGCTTGTGCCATAGTTTGGGTAATTACAATGGCAATTATCAAGGTTGTTGCTTACTGCTTAGCTTTATGCTTGCAAGTTGCTAGAGAAAGATAGAATCAAATACTTAGACATCATCCATAAAATTCAATGGAGTTGTGTAATATCACAAAATTGCACCTAGGGGCAATTCCATATTTTCACATTTATGCCTAGCATTTATGGCACACTAAGACATTAATGACAAAATCCCATGGGTCATAATTTCATGATTCTGATTCCATGTGGACAAGTGGCTGAGCAACATAAGCTTGGTGATTCATTTTCTGAGAATATAGGTCTTGGATGAATGCACGACATGCAGACGTCTATGCGGAACGCTAGTGTCCTGTCTGTTTCCTAAGTTCAAAACACATAATCTGGAAGGTTAACCCTTGAGACATGTGTCCAAGCAACTACACTCTGAAAGTAACGGCTCTTTTCCGCCCTTGCAAGCATAAAAACCTCCTTCTACCTCTCATTTGGAGGTTGGAAGACATCACACTAGCTCTCTTTTTGTTCTGCTACAATTTTGAGACTCCTTCTCCTTTGATAGCAGTGCATTCACGGGTGAAGCCATGCTGGACTGAGGTCCCCCTAGCAGCAGCAACAACTCTCAAGCAAGCACTCAACAGTGCATCTGTGTGCTCCAAAGAGGGCCTTTGCCCTTGGGTAACGCTCTCTCTTCCTCTCCCATTTCCTTTTACACATTTTCTACTTTTTTCATGGTGTGAGTTCTACTCTCAGTGGTACATTCACCACATGATTATCATGGATGCAAGGTTCTACTCACAGAGTGGTGTGCTTTCTCTAGCCCTCATCATGTAGGTTCTACCCCCAATTAGTGTGCTTTTCACCACATGCTTTATTTACTACTTTTATGTTCCTTTTCAATTTGTGGTTGTGTGGAGGTGGAACGCAAAGGGTCCTAGCGAGAGGTGAGCCCTATGGCACCAACAACCTTTGATCTTTTGTGCAGGTCTTGAAAGACTTGGGTGAAGACTTGACTTGCCCTTCAGAAAAAGGGTAAGCTTTCTCCAAGCACCATGGTATTTCCTTCAATATTTAGTTTTTTGGTTAGCTAAATAGTCCTGTATAGATTACTCCTGAGTCTGTAAGTAGGATTTGTTTCTGTCAGTTGAGTTCCTGAGCTCTCTGTTGCTCAGGAAACCAACACGTCTTTTAGATGACAACGCGTCGCATTGGCATCCTAGAACTGTGTTGATGTCTTCTAGCCGAAAGCTTCCTCTTCTGGGACAAGAATCATTTGATCCAACTCTCTAAGGATTTTTGATTATTTTCCTTGAAGTGTAACTGGGTTTTAGCTCTTTATCATTTTATTATTCTGAGGTGTATAAGGGTAGTTTGTTCCCTAGTGATCTCTCGAGAAAGGAGAGACCTATGTGCAATGAATCCCTCTTATATCACATTTTGATGAACCTGAGGGGAACGTCGAAACTTTCTTTGCGATGTTGCATGTTTATGATAATGGATTTTGTGAGGAATATTTCAATATGCTGGAGGATGCTCTAGATGATTTCTTAGAAGCACTCTCCCCTAGCTGCAAATCTCTCGAACAAGTCTCCTCCTAATAGGCTGAGGGATTGGTAAATGTGGTGGTGCTCTTAGTGGCTCCTTTGAGTCCTAACAAACCCGTCATCTACGTAACCCCAACCGACTCTTCCGTCTATGGAATCTCATTTCGTAGTGATTCACCAAACTTGTATTCAATGTTCGTGAAAGCTACAGACTCTACATCTTACAATACTATTGGACACACATATCCTATGAGGAGTAATAAATAGAACTTGGATCAACAACCCTCTGTGCCTACTTCACAACCTGTTTCTTTGCCACCTTCTCAACTAAACCTTCCTACAACACCTAAGCCTATGATCAAAGCACCAGGTGATTATCATCTTGTCGAGCAGCTTCATGTTACTCCAGCTAAGATCTCGCTTTGGGATTTGCTTCAAACCACTTTGGTTTATCAAGAGATGCTTCAAGAAGCCTTACAAAATATTCTCTTGCCTGCCTCCGCTAGGACCATGGATGTCAATGCATTGTTGGCTCATATTCACATGGATTCATTGAATATCATGTTCCACCCGCAAGAACTCCCGCCTCTGGACGTGCAAAAACAAGCAAAGCCTTTGATGATTATAGTCAATGTCAACAATATCGGTATTAGGAATACCCTCATTGACACCGGTTTGGCTCTCAACGTTTGCAGTATGGACCTACTACCTAAGATTAAAGTTGATTCATCTTCCTTAGCAGCTTCCTCCTTGTACATTTGTGGATTTGATAACATTGGCCACTAAGCTCTGGGTACAATAATACTACCTTTGCAGCTAGGCCACATTACCTTACCTACGTTGGTCTATGTGATGCCCGACCCCTTACCATACAACCTCCTCATAGGGAGACCTTGGATCCATGCTATGGGTGTAGTAACTTCTACTTTACACCATTCCTTGAAATTCATTACAAATAATCAGGTAGTTATAGTCAAAGCGGATTTAGAAGGCGTTCGCCTCTGTGAATTGGTTGTCACCGATCACGCTTCAACTATATCTACCCTCAAGAATTATATTCCTTCCCTGACTACTAATGCTATGGCATGTTCTTCATCGATACCCTCTGTGGAAGTTGTCCCCAAGGCTAATGTCAGAAATGAAGAACCGCCTAAGGCAGAAGATCCTAAATCCCCCTTGTTGACTTCTCAAATAAATGCTTTCCTCGAAGACGATTGGGGTTCCCTGAACTTTTTTGAGTTCTTTATTGCAAAATATAAGGTAGATCCCTCTTGTGTGGACCTTCCATGTGCCCCTAACACAAAGGTAGATAATACTCCCGCGGAGGAGAAGAAGTGCAACCCTGTACAAGAGATCATTCCTTCCCAGACTGAGGAGAACAATCCACCTCCTACAAAAGAAATTAACATTTGTGAGCCTGGAAAGGAAGGTGGAAGTACCCCCGTGGAGATGTTCGACGTCCATTGGTGGAACGAAGTGCTCTATGTCAATCCACCATCCCCTGAAGTTTTGAAAACTCGCTATGGGTTTAGATATGAGCTCGCTTCTTGGTATGGCTATGAGCAAAAGGGCCTAGGACGTATCGAACAAGGAATTTAGGTCCCTATCCATCTTAAGCCATGATGACGCAATTTGGGACTAGGATTTTCCATCGAATAGTCTAAGCAAAAGCCTTGGTGGAGTGTTAATATGATTTTGGTCGAACCATTAAACCTTGTTCACCCTAAGTTAATAGAGGAAAAGGAGCACGTCAAGAAAGTCCCTCTTGAATTCTTCTCTTCAGATGAAGCATTAGAGGAGTTTCTAGGCACCTATTCTTCATTACCTCCTTATCACCACAAAAGATGGCTCCCGTATCGCTTACATAACCAAACTTATTTTAGGGAATCTATCTTGAGCATTGATGAGGAGGACCCTCTATCTAACACTAGTGACGACGTCACGATACCTCATCATGAAGACGGTAATTCACTCCTAAAAGGGGATACTATTGAGATCTCCATGGATCCTACAACTTCTAAAAAAGTGATCAAAATCGGGAAGTGTCTCTCTCCGAAAGAAGTAGACGAACACTCTGATGTCTTACGTTCTCATCCTGACATCTTCACTTGGACATATGAGGATATTCCCGGTATTGATGAATCTATAGTAGTTCATAATATCATCCTATGTCCCGATGCCAAGCCGGTTAAGCAAAAAATTGGAAAGATCAATCCCAGGGTGGCATTAATGGTTAAGACTGAGATAGAGAAATTGTTGAATGTAGGCTTTATCCACCCTATCGATTATTCCCCTTGGATTTTGAATATAGTTGTTGTTAGAAAACCCGATGGTCGTATTCACATATGCATCGAATTTCGAGATCTTAACAAGGTTTCTCTTAAAGATGATTCTCAACTGCCTAATATAGATATGATTGTCAACTCTACTATAGGCCATGCATTGCTTTCTTTCATGGATGGCTTCTTGGGTTATAATCTAATCTGTATTAACTCGGACGATCAATACAAGACAACCTTTACTACCCCGTGGGGTACATTATGCTATGTGGTCATGCCCTTTGGGTTAAAGAATGCAGGAGCTACTTACTATCGGGTGATGACCCTAATATTTCATGAAATTATTCACAAGATTTTAGAAGATTACATCGAT
This sequence comes from Sequoia sempervirens, assembly GCA_007258455.2. Lineage (NCBI taxonomy): Eukaryota > Viridiplantae > Streptophyta > Pinopsida > Cupressales > Cupressaceae > Sequoia > Sequoia sempervirens. Next base: position 4,365 of record VDFB02323639.1, read on the forward strand.
GACATATTGGCAAAATCGTTAACCCGTCAGGATCATCCTAAGAACCTTCGTCTTATTTTAGAAAGACTTTGACTCTATAAATTGAGACTAAATCCCCTTAAGTGTGTCTTTGGTGTTGTTTCCAGAAAGATTATGGGGTTCATAGTCTTTCATCATGGGATCAAAGTTGACACTAAAAAGATTGATGTCATCGTTAACATGCCTCCACCAAAGAATATTACTGAGTTGCAAAGTCTGCAAGGAAAGATTCACGCAATTCACAAATTCATATCTCAGTTGGCTAATTGTACCCTTCCTTTCACTTGCCTATTAAAAAAAGACATTCACTACATTTGGGATGAGGAATGTCAAAGAGCCTTTGAGTCAATCAAAGCCTATTTGGCCAACCCTCCTGTATTGATGCTAGCTATGTAAGACAGACCCTTTATGCTTTATCTAGATACGTCACCATATGCTTTGGAAACTCTTTTAGCTCAATATGATGACACTGGAAAGGAAAGAGCAGTCTACTACATTAGCCGTGTACTAGTTGACTACAAAACCCATTATTCCTCCATGGAGAGGTAGTGTCTTGATCTTGTCTTTGCTACATAGAAGTTGAGGCATTATCTTCTCCATGTTGAAACTCACGTCATAGTAAAAACAGATCTTTTAAGACATTTGTTTTCCTACATTGATCTGGCAGGAAGGTTAGCGAAGTGGGTTATTGTGCTTTCAGAGTTTGACATAAAGTTTTCTACTCATAAATCAATAAAGGGTCAAGTAGTTGCAGATCAGCTGGTACACGCTCCCTCATCTCGCTCCATTCCTAGTTTGGATTTGTTTCCTGATGAATTTTTTTTTGCAATCGATCACAACCTCGAATGGAAAATGTATTTTGATAGATTGAGGTGTCAAACTACTTCCGAAGCGAGTGTGGTTCTAATATCCCCCAAAGTTAAACCAGTTCCCTTATCCTTTTGATTATATTTTCCTTGTACCAATAACATCACTGAGTACGAAGCTGTTATAGTTGGCCGACGTGTCGGGATGGCGCTATAGATCAAACACCTCTGTATCCTAGGTGACTCCAAACTTATAGTTAACCAAATAATGGGAACCTATCAAGCCAAGCAAAGTAATTTGTCCTGATATCGGGACCTTGCCTTGTCTTTGCTCAAATAGTTTCTTCTTTCATAATAGACAATGTCCCTAGGAAAGAAAATAGACATGTTGATGCCATGGCGAGTATTGCATCTTCCTTGGTACCTTTCGAAGAAGATACAAAAGAATTCCATTTCATGGTCCAGGACTTGTGAACCTCTGCAGTTCCTGAAGAACCTGAAGCCGAGTCCCCTACGTGTTCCCATGTGGACTTTGGGTAATGGTTTTCTGATATCTATAACTATCTAAAGACTAGGAACTTCCCCAATGATGCAACAAAAGATGACCGCATTCGTATAAGGAAGCTTTCGGTTTGATACGTCATCCTGTTTGACATCCTTTATAGGAAGGCCTATAATGGCCTGCTTCTTAGGTGCCTTACTAAAGCAGAGATACCCCTTTCCCTTAAGGAAGCCCACGTGGGCTCTGGGGGTGGAAATTTTGGTTGTAAATCCTTGGTGCAAAGATTGATACACATGGGATACTATTGGAAAACCATGGAACAAGATTCCTTTGATGTTCTCAAAAAGTGCCCTCAATGTCAACAACATAGTCGACTCATTCATGTGCCTATCCAAGAGTTACAAAACCAAACTTCCCCTTGGCCATTCGCTAAGTGGGGGTTAAATATTATTGGAAAGATATCACCCCCCTCTTCCAAGGTACATTCCTTTATCATTACCACTACGAATTACTTCACAAAGTGGGTCGAGGCTATCTCACTCTGATCCATGAATGCCGAAGCTATCTGTAGCTTCCTTATGAACAACATCATTTCTCAATTCAGATTGCCCACTACACTTGTTTTTGACAATGGTACACCATTTAAGAACAAGGAAGTGAAGCAGTTCCTCGAGAAATTCCACATCCAGCATAGGTTTTCCATGCCATACTATCTACAATCTAATGGTCAAGTGGAAGCGTCAAATAAAACTCTTGAACTTATTCGCCGTAAAATAGTTAACAAACATGGTAAAGATTGGCACATTCAACTGACATATGCTTTATGGGCCTATCGTACGAGTGTTCGTACGAGTATGGGAACAATGCCCTATAACCTCATGTATAGTGCTGAAGCTATCATGCCTTTGGAGTTGGAATTTTTGTCTCTACAAGTTTCTCTTAAGGGGCTAATTGATAATGATACCTATTGAGTTAACCGTTTGCATCACCTGGAAATGCTCGATGAATGTCGTTTGCTAGCCCTCAGACATCTTAAAGCTTATCAACAGTGGTTATCTAGATAGTACAACCAAAGTGTGCTTCTTAGAACCTTTAAAATAGGACATTTGGTTCTTTGTGAAAACCAGAGAAATGTAAATGCGTCGCCCAACCAGAGGGGAAAATTCAGCCCTAACTAGTTAGGGCCTTACATTGTGATTTCTATATATGGCTCAAGCACCTATGGATTATCATCTATGGATGGAATAAATTTAAAGGAACCTGTTAACACAATGCATCTCTGTCGTTACTACATGTAGTGTCCTATGTGTCACCTATGTGGCACTCTCTCTACGAGAAAGAGTAGTAGTACTACATATGTTGACATTGCTCATTAACACATTATGAGAATTTTTTGTGCTATGAATGACCACGTGCATGTGTTGTGTGTCAATTAGATCATCATTGTATTTAATTAACATGCAATCATGTGTGTTTATTAAATCATATTAGCATCTAATCTAAGTGTACGTCCACGTGAGAATATAAAATGCATAGCATAAACATGTGAGAAATGAATATAAAACATACACATCTGGATAAACAATGCCTTGAAATCAGAATCGATGCATCCATATATATATACGCAATGTATGTATGCAATGTCATGTACTTATATCGAGACACTACTAAAAAAAATGAGTGGCTGCTGAATATATGTCTATACAGAAAGATCTACAAGTATATATGAATATATATGTATCTCACTAAAAAATTGGTATGCACAAAAACTGATGATGAGCCCCTGATCACTACAGCGTGTGGCTCCCGAAGCCCTCTGGCTCTAGCGAATGCTCTGGAAGCCGTGGAAGGGGATCGATGGTGGTCATCGAGTGTGAAAGATGAGAGCGTGATGCAGACAATGCTACCTGCATCCCTATGATCTCCTCTTGTAAGGAAGATATCATCAACTCTATCTGCCGCAACTGATCATGCAGTCACTGAACATCTATCGGTTGCCTGCTGAGCTCATCAAGTCAGCTTTGAAGGGCGTCACGTGCCTACTCAATGACATTATCCCTCCTCACTGCCATGTCTTGTAGCTCCCCTGACAACTGGTCACGTTTCCCTCGCGCAATTGTCGACTTTGGAGTGAGCTGAACAATCTCTGCACCCCACTCCTCATATGCAGTCCGCAGGCGTAAAACAGGCTCAAAGTTAGGCATATGACATGCTGTAGAAACTGGCGAACATGGCTTCAGGACTGATTCCTAAATCTATATAGTAGGGGCAACCTCTGAAATAAATTGAGCTATGAGCCCAGTCCATCCATGTGCATCCTTTGCAACCACAGAAAAGGAAAAGGAATTTGTATCGCATGTCATGTATAAGATACATATATCATAAGACTGACAGTACAAAACATAAAACAATGAATCATATATACTTGGATCCCTCGACTGCCATGTCGGGTTAGGGTGAGGATCGGTGCTAGGACCTGTTCCACCAGCCTCGGTGGCCACTCTTGGTGCCACAAGCGATGCAACCATAGTAGAAGATAGTGGTACTGAAGAGAAAGGGGTAGCCGGTGGGGGGTTCGACCTCCTCTATCACCTTAGCCTTGATGGCGCCACCTCCTCCTCCTCCTCCCCAACCTGCTGCCGACCTCTCCCCTGTCTTGTGGTGGAGGTGCTGGTAACTACCCCTGTGGACCAGGGTCCCTTCCCGGAGCACCCTCGCCGAACATAGGAGTAGGACGATGCCTCTCCCACCATCGTGTGAAGTCCGCTGCCACACCGACATTATCCACCGTCGATATGGGCAGTAGATCATGGTCGAGCTCATCTTCATTGAAGGGGACAATATGTATAATTGTGGGGCGAGGGTAGTCCCCAACCCTCACTGTGCTCCTACAAGCCCTATTATAAGTGGGCACATTTGCTGGTATGGTTTGTGGTCGGTCATGCTGTGGCATGACCCGAATCCAATAGTAGGGTACAATAACAAAATCCTTACGCCCAATCAAAAAATGATCTCGCTGAAGGTTCCTCAAATACCTATCGTCATCTACCCACCTGAAAAATCAATAGGGTCTCCATCAAACCCTATCTGCTATGAGGGTATCAAACTGCAACTGCTAAAACTGTAAGTCTTTGAATCTCCACTAGCCTATCATGTCATACCAGTGGGCCATGGGGATCTGATATGGCCGTCGCTGGGGAAAATTGACTGGCCAAGTGCACATGATGTGGGAAAAGACCCACACCTACAAAAGTGTGCACACTACAAGGCTACAGTACTCATAGTGCATGTACCGGCCTAGCTTCTGGTAGAGGTGCATAAGCATGTTGCACCCCCAGGAAAAGATGGTCCTATGCTCCACCATCTCTTTGATAGTATAGACGAGGCCCCCATGTAGGTGCAAGCCTCGCCCATCAATCATGATCTGAAAGGAAAAAATAATGACCATAACCTCGTGGATCAATGGTGTTGTGGTCATCACCTGGTCATACCAGTGCGTATAGATATGACCCATGCCATTGTCATCCATCATCCCTGTACAGTAGTGGATGCCATCTAATTGCTCTCATGTTGATTGTGTGTCATCAAGGGCCACCTTTCATCCATGGATGGGTAGTCCGAGGATCCGATAGACGTCCTCGAGAGTAATGGTCATCTCTCCACATGGTAGGTGGAACGATGACATAGTAGCATCCCACCGCTCCATGAGGGTCGTCAGCATCCGCTCATGATATCTCATCTCTAGCATGGTGAACACTTGCTAGAGACCAATGCACTTTAAGAGTATGACCTTGTTCTTAGATAAGCGGTCCCTTTGCTCACGAACCAGCCGAAATGCTCGCCCTCTAGGATGCTCCCGAATCTCTAGGTACTCCTGCCAAAAAGTAACAAAAACTTTTGAATCAGAACATCAACATTTACATCAAAAGCAAGAGGAAATAACTAAGACCTATTTGTGATGCGCAAACGTCTATGTGTCGCGCATACGTCTCCCTACCGCCATGGTCGCCTTAGAGACGACAACGTATCTTTAAGACGATAACGCACACAGGAGACTACAACGCTTATCACGGATGATAGCGCGATTTTTGGACGCATGCGCACGAAAAAGATGCCTACGCACCTCGCCGACAAAAAAATCTTAAAAAATGCATAAAAAGTCACAAAGAATGAGAGTTTGTGGCCTACCTGGTCCACCTTGCGACCCTTGACGATGTCCTGGTGTAGATGCTCCTTCCTCGACTCCTCATACTCTCCCCTGCTAGGCATTTTGCTGACTTTTCTCTCACAAAAGTCAACAATTTGCTCATGGTGAATAGTGAAAATGACCCTTCTAGGGGCCCACCTAGGTATATATAGGCCCCCTAGGGCCTATTTTTCCTAAGACTGGTGGCTTCTTGGTTTCTCATGAATTTTCCTCACTAAGCTGGGGGAAAACTCAAGAGGGGGCATAAGGTCATCTCTTGATCATTTTTTTTCTTCCGAATCAATGACTTTTCTTGATCATTCCTCTCTCCATAGTAGATTTCTTCTGATTTTTCAAGGCAGACCTAAAATCTAAGTTTTGTAGGTTAGGACCTTCAACAGTTTTTGGCGACCGCCTGGATGTTGTTTGTTGAGCTCGAACATTGGGGGCACCTTCATTTCTAGTCAGCACGGCTACAGTAGCCACTATGGTCTCTCTTTGTTGGCATGCAAATCTGTAAAATTCAAAAATTTGGGTGAAATTTTTTCTTTTCTCCTTTAGTGAGGCTATTTTTTTTTAAAACGAGCCCACTAAAGTGGGGGAAAAATGTAATATCGCAGAATTGTACCTAGGGGAAATTCCATATTTTCACATTTATGCCTAGCATTTATGGCACCCTAAGACATTAATGACAAAATCCCATGGGTCAAAATTTCATGATTCTAATTCCATGTGGACAAGTGGCTGAGCAACAAAAGCCTGGTGACACGTTTTCTGAGAATATAGGTCTTGGACGAATGTGTGGTGTGTAGACGTCTGTGCGGTGTGCTAGCATCCTGTCGAATTCCTGAGTTCAAAACGTGGAATCTAGAAGGTTAACCCTTGAGACATGTGTCTGGCGGTTACACTCCGAAAGCAACGACTCTTTTCCACCCTTTCAAGCATAAAAACCTCCGTCTACCTCTCATTTGGAGGTTGGAAGACATCACACTAGCTCTCTTTCTATTTTTTTACAACTTTGAGACTCCTCCTTTGATAGCAGTGCATTCATAGGCAAAGCCATGCCAGACTAAGGTCCTCCCAGCAGCAGCAGTAGCTCTCAAGCAAGCACTCAGTGGTGCGTTTGTGTGCTCTGGAGAGGGCCTTGGCCCATGGGTAACACTCTCTCTTCCTCTCTCACTTTTCTACTTTTTCGTGGTGCAGGTTCTACTCCCGAGTGGGTATTACTTTCACCACACACTTATTGTGGTGCAGGTTCTACCCCCGAGTGGGTATTGCTTTCACCACGCACTTTATTTATGCCTTTAGCATTCCTTTCCAACTTGGTTTTCCATGGAGGTGGGAACACCAAAACGGGGTCTGACTGAGGCAAGCCCCTATATAGTCACCCAACAACTTTCTCCTTGATCTTTTGTGTGTAGATCAAGAAAAGGACCTTGAAGTGAAGACTTGAGCATCCGGAAAAAGGGTAAGCTTTCTCCAAGCATCATAGTATTTCCTTCAATATTTGGTTTTTTGGTTAGCTAAATAGTCCTGTATAGATTACTCCTAAGTTTGTAAGTAGGGTTTGTTTTTGTCCGTTGAGTTCCTAAGTTCTCTATTGCTCAGGATGCCAGTGCATCTTTTAGATGACAACGCGTCGTGCTGGCATACTAGAACTACGTTGACGTCTTCTGGCTGAGAGCTCCCTCTTCTGGGACATGAATCCTTTGATCCGGCTCTCTCAAGATTTCTAATTATTTTCGTTGAAGTGTAACTTGATTTTATCTCTTTATCTTTTTATTATTCTGAGGTGTATAAGGGCAGTTCGTTCCCTAGTGATCTCTCAAGAAAGGAGAGACCCATGTGTAGTGAATCCTTCTTATATCACACTATCTTTTATCGCAGTGTCTAGAGATGAGTTGGAATGAAGTAATGAGCTGAGATGATGTCTCTACTACTTGATTTCCAAGTGCTTTTGAGAAAATTTGATAAACAGAGAAAAAAGTATTGTGCAAGTGTTTAGAATGTTCTCTGGATCATGCTCCACGTTTATTCTATATTGATGTTATGCCTACATGTAGATTTGGTATGTTGTTCAAGGTTGTCAGAGGTTGCTATATTCAGAATTTTGGGTTTTGGATTGTTGGTGAGAGGAAGTTGTGTTTACCATTATGAGATTTGGTTTCGTAGTGTTGTACAAAGGTGTTAGGGAGAAATTTATTTGCTCCACATTTCTCTTTAATTGCTTTTGAGGACTTGTTGTTTTGAAGGAGAGTTAATGGTGATGTTCTCTTTCTTGTGTTAAGAGCATTCGTGGTTAGGCGTATCGAAAGTTTCAGAAGTGTGTACTTAATCTTTAATGTGTTTTCATGGGTAACAACCAACCTGGTGTCTACACTACATTTGGGAATGTTCAAGTATTAATGAATGCATAGCATAGTGTGTGAGACTTAATTTCGAGTCTTTGTTAAGTCTTTTTTTGGTCCCCTTTCATTCCTATTCACCATGGGAATGTTTAGGTTCCGACCTAAATTAAATTTGTAAATACAATAGATAAAATACCAACCTTAGAGAAGATGTTTAAGGTTGAGGTTGATATAAATAAGTGTGGATTTTTTGTGAGTTGAGAGAGATGGAAGAGAGAATCAAGATAGATTCGAGGTCAATGCAAGTGATGTATGTGATGCGAATTTGAGTAGAGCAGTGCAAACTTCAAAGTATTGGATTCTTGAATGTAGTGAGCTAAAGGTGTCTGAAATATTTCATGCAATACTGTGAAAGTGTTGGAGAATTGTGGTGGATTCCTTATTACATTGAGAAAGTGTTCTCTATGTAACATTTCTCTTCTATCTTCTTGTTCTTTCTGTGGTAGTGAGCCCTGGTTGTGAGCCTTCTTGGACAATGTGTCCTATTTTGGTAGTGAGCCCCTTTGTACCAGTTTTGCAATTACTTATATTGTGAGCTAATCCTCACTATGTTTTTTCCCTCATTGGGTTTTCCACATAAATATGGTGTTCTCTTGTGTATGGTGTTGCTATTTCATTTTTTGTTATCTGCATTTCATGATTACTCACATTAATAGAATAAGGATTTATCGAATGCATGTGGATTTGATTATTATTGAGGGTTTTTGATGTTTTAATTAGATACAACTGATTCAACCCCCATCTCTATTGTCTTGTTCATTCAACAATTGGTATTAGAGAAATATTCCTTGGAAAAGAGCTTAACTACTTGAGGTAGATCCGGGATGGCAAACAAGGTTTCTTTGGAATGCCCTAGATTTGATGGCACAAATTATGCATTTTGGAAGACAAAGATGGAAGGATATCAGGTAGCTCAGGGATTTGTTGTTGAAAAGTATTATCATATTGCATATACTCCACCTACAAATGGTCCAAGTACTAGTGCAAAGATCAAGGCGCATGAGATCAATTCTAAGGAAAGATTTATTATTGTGAATAATCTTTCAAATAATGAATTAGTAAAAGTTATGAGTTTGAAGATTGCTAAAGAGGTTTGGGATAATCTAGAAAGCATTTATGAAGGAAATGAAAAAGTCAAACAAGCAAAGTTGTAGAATTTGAAGGCACAATTTGAGACCCAACATATGTGAAGATGAAACAATCAAAATCTACATACAAAGAGTTGATGAGATGGTAAGCGCAATGAGAGGCCTTGGCATACAAGTCAAAGAATCTAAAGTCGTAAATAAAGTTTGCAGGTCTCTTTTTGATTCTTATAGTGAAAAGGTGTCTACTATTGAGGAAATTGCAAATCTTGATAATTATTCTAGAGATCAGATGATTGGTACACTAACTTCTTTTGAAATGAGGAAAAAAGGTTTGAAAAATGGTATAGCTATGGAGACTTCTTTCAAAGCTGGAGTATCATAAAAGGTTGAAGATTCAAATAAGGAAGATCTTGATGATGTGGAAGCTAATTTCGTAAGAAGAATGAAGAAGGGCACTAGTAAGTGAAAAGGTAAATTACCTTCCAAATGTTTTAGATGTGGTGATATAGGTCATTATGCTTCTAGATGTCTGAAAAGAGATGTAAACAATAAGAGTAAGGAGAATAAAGGAAAGATGATTAAGAAATATTACAATGTTAGAGAAGATGCTGATACTTATGATGAATTTGATTATAAAGACTTTGATGACATTGAATGCTTGTTCCTAGCTATAAAAGAATAACCTAGTTCTACTAAATCTGAAAGTTGTGTGAAGGAATGTATTCTAGAGAAGAAGGATAAGGTTGAAGGTACTTTGGTATTTGATTTTCATGTTAAAGAGCATAATAATTACTGGGTTGTTGATAGTGGATGCCCTAATCACATGACCAAAGACAAGAGTAAGTTTGTTAAACTTGAAAAATATGATGGACTAGTTAAATTTGGAGATGATTCAGGAGCTAATATTTGTGGAATAGGTTCAATCAGTTTTGATGGAAAGCATAACACTGATAATGTTTACTATGTTAAGGGTTTAATGCACAACCTTTTGAGTGTTGGAAAAATGTGTAGCAAGGGACACAATCTTGTGTTTAAGGATGAAACATGTGAGATCAAAAAAGGGCCTGAAATTATGATTGTTGTTGGTAAGAAAATAGATGAAAACATTTATCAGCTTAAGGGTGTTGATGGTCATTGCTTTATGTCGCAAATTAGTGACAGTTGGCTATGGAACTAGAGGATGTGTCACATGAATTTTGATAATTTGGTGAGAATCAATTCAGTTCATGCAGTGAGAGACTTGTCTAGAATCATAAAGCCTATCCATGATTTCTATAGGTATTGTCAGTTTGGAAAGCAAGTAAGTAGTTTAAAGGGAAAGGAACAATTTCCTACTAGACTATTTGAATTAATTCATATAGATCTTTGTAGTCCTACAATAGTGAGAAGTATATAGGGTGATAGGTACTTTATGATTTTTATTGATGATTATTTTGGAATGACATGGGTTACTTTTCTGAAAACTTTTCTGAAAGAAAAATATGATGCACTAGATAAACTCAAGGCGTATAAATCTATGGTTGAGAATGAAATGGATCTAAAAACCAAATGTTTGAGGTCCGATAGAGGTGGTGAATTCACCTCCAATGAGTTCAACATGTTTTGTGAAATTCATGGAATAAAGAGGCATTTATCTACCCCTAGAAGTCCTCAGCAAAATGAAGTGGTTGAGAGGAAAAACCAGATGATTCAAGAAATTGCTAGGACTATGATGAAAGAGGAAAATCTACCAGAAGTCTACTAGAGAGAAATAATTCATACTATTTTTTACATACTTAACAGAATACAAACCAAAGCTAACAACACAAAGACTCCCTATGAGTTATGGTTTGGAGGGATTCCTACTATGAATTACTTTAGAGTATTTGGAAGCAAACACTATATCAAAAAAGAAGAAGAAAACTTAGGAAATTTTGATGCAAGATCTGATGAAGGTATCTTCCTTCAATATTCTACTAAAAGAAAAGCTTACAGATGTTACAACAAAAGGATAAGAAAGATAGTTGAAAGTGCAAATATTAAGGTTGATGAAAACTTGTAGAATTCATTTACAATGGATGGATATGTAGTTCCCCTTTGTGATTCACCTTGTTAGTGTTGTTTGTATGGTTGGTTGGTCCATCAATGTTGTTGTGGTCTTGCTTGTCGACGTCTCTTTGTGGTCAGGTATTGATTGGTGTTTAGTCTATTTAATTTAAATTTGGTCGATAAATGGTTCTGTTTAATTGTCACATTAAAATAGTATTATTAAGTTAAAAGGTAATTTTGATAATTAAAAATAAAAAATAAAAAAAATCTTTTATAATCAAAGGTTATGATAAAATAAAATTATAATGTAAAGTTGAAGTAAGTAAATAAAATATTGAAAGGTGATTATTAAGTTTAAATAAAATATTATAACATAAAGCTGCAATTATAAACAGTAATAAATAGGAAGAAATAAGGTGTTAAATGAAAAGGCAGGTTTCTTCAGTTACAAATTCTAAAATTGGTATTGGCAGTTATAAACCATTAATGAAATTAGTTATTTTCAAAAAAAAAAAAAAAACTTGCATGGAATGCTTTTGGGGATTATGAAGATTTTGTTAGATTTTGGGTTTTCGAAAATAAAAAGCAACTTTTCTTTGGTAAGTAATTATCTTTTTGGAGAGATATTCATCAAGAGGATTTTTGGGTATTGGGGGAAGAAAATAAGGGAATCTTCTTGGGGAATATTTCTTTCTCTCTCTCAAGTTAGAGCACCATATTTCAAATTATGGGATTGTTTTCAAAGAAAAGGGAGCGGTGTTCTCACAGAAAATCTTCCATGGCTATCGAGGATGCAACTAGGAGGTCAGAAGGCGTCTTTCCCTATCAATTTCTCCCTTGATTTTGAAGTAGCGAGTAAGTAGATCACCCTGCCATAGTCATTTATTCTACAACTAGCATGAGACTGATTAATCGATTGAATGTTTTGTTCTTGCAATATTGAATGCATATTTACTTGAGTGAATACAATAGATAGAGTTTCTTCAAGGAAATATTACAAATGGTTCGAGTGTTATGTCTATGCTTGCACATTTTCCATGCATGTCTCTTAGAAATCCCATTGATTGTTGCCAGAATAGAGTCATGGCGTATTTACCTGAAGATTCATAAGTTTTGTTCTTTTTTTTAACCTGTGAGTGCTTATCATATGATCATTTATTTTCCCCTCTTTACCTTAGCGTTGAAGAATATACTTTGAGAATGTGAGAGATATTGATGGTGGGCTGCCCAGATTTGATACATTCTATTTTAACAAAAAATAACTCTAGATGATTTTAGGGTTTGGCAATCACAGACCAAGTGTTTACAAGCCCTCTTTTAAGAATCATAGAAATGCATATTTGATGACCCTAATTTTACAGAGCCCATAACGTCACCTAATTGGACCAATCGGTCACAAAATTGACCAATAGAAACGATTTTATGGGTGTTAATGTGTTTGGGTTCAATCTATAACAAGGGTGGTGAAAAACAACTATCTTTTTTCCTCTGGTAGGGCTTGAATGTGATGTTTAATAGAAGGTGTTGGATCCGATATCTTTCTTGGTGTTCCTTTTTGCATGGAATTCGATGATATACTTAAGGTCTCTGTTTTATTCATTTTGATGTTGCAAGATGCGTATTTACCCTTGTGTGTTAACCGCCTTTGCTAGGCCTTTTCTACTGCATAGTATAAAAGATATGGATTATGCTAAGTTCTTCCATCGGCTGCGTATTCATTGTATTCTTCCTAATACGAATCTAAACCCTACATCAACATCTGACATTTTATTATGGTATGTGAAATTGGTTTCGATGGGCATGTTCATTTTTAGTATTTGAAATTTGTATGGTGAACTTATACTTGTGGTTCAATTTTCCTTGATGGTGTATTGTGTCCTGTACTTGGCATTCATCACCTAGTATTGCATGTATTATATGATGGGCATTCATTGTTTTACATTGCAGTTTTTATAGTTTTCTGTTTGGCATTCATTGTATAAAACGATAACTATATAGTAAGCTTACCTTTCGGTTCTATGAAGTTCGATCCATACATGTCTTCTAGGGTCATTGTAATTACTATATATATATATATATCAGAATTCCTAAATCCCTTAT
>VDFB02323639.1:22500-63260 GCA_007258455.2 Sequoia sempervirens
TACACAAATGTAGATTGGGCTGGTTGTCTTGATGACAAGAAAAGTACAAGTGGTGGTGCATTCTTTCTTAGATGTAGATTGGTGTCATGGTTGAGTAAGAAGTAGGATTCAATTTCTTTGTCTACTACAAAGGCTGAGTATATTGCAACATCATACTGTACACAGGTGTTGTGGATGAGATAGACATTGAAGGATATCAGAGTTGTATATGATGAGCCTATATCTATCTTTTAGGTATCACTTTCTGAGAGAGAAGGTTATGGAGAATGAGGTGAAACTTGAGTATGTACCTACAAAGGATCAAATTGTTGACATATTTACTAAGGCTCTTTCTGAGGATACTTTCAAGTATCTTTGGGAGAGGTTGGGGGTTATTACCCCTCCTTCATTGAATTATATGCATATGGAGATGCATTAGTCCAGTGGATCTATGGATCTATCTCTTATTCTGGACTAATGTTGGTGGCTACCTCTTAAGGCGAGTAGGTAGTGTCATGTGTTGTCATTAAGTTGTTGATTTGATTGGGATACTCCTAAGGGGGAGTATTCAGAGTAGGTATGTTGGTTTAGTGTCAAAGAGGGAGAATAATGAAAAACTTTTATCCTTTTCCATTGATGTCAAAGGGGGAGAAAGTATCATGTGAAATACTGTAAGGTATCAGTGGAGAAAGTTGTAAATATTGTAAAATCATTTAGGGGGAGAAAAGAAAGTGAGTTCAGAGCTGTTATGTTGTCTTTGATGGGTTCTCACTTCATGTGTTGTCAATAATGACAAAGGGGGAGATTGTTGCAAGTATGAAGGTGTTGTCATTTATGTCAATGGGAAGTCTATTGACTGTTGTTATCATTGATGTCATCTATGTGTTAAGGAAGTTGCATGATGAAAATGTCGAGGATATTGAGAAAATTGTGGAAAAGAGGAAAACAGGTTGTTGTAGGTTGTGCATGTGTAGTTGAGATATTAAGGAAGTATTGTGAGTACATGGAGATATCTTTTGTTGCAACATTTGAAGATGAGTTGGAATGAAGTAATGAGCTAAGATGATGTCTTTGGTACTTGATTTCCAAGTGCTTTTGAGAAAATTTGATAAATAGAGAAAATAGTATTGTGCAAGTGTTTAGAATGTGCTTTGGTTCATGCTCCGCATTTATTCTGTATTGATGCTATGCCTGTACAAATTTAGTATGTTGTTTGAGGTTGTCAGAGGTTTCTATATTTATAATTTTTGGTTTTGGATTGTTGGTGAGAAGAATTTGTGTTTACCATTATGAGATATGGTTTTACAATGTTGTACAAAGGTGTCAGGGAGAAATGTATTTGCTCCACATTTCATTGCAATCACTTTTTAGGACTTGTGGTTTTGAAGGAAAGTTAATGGTTTTGTTGTCTTGCTTGTGCAAGAGGATTCATGGTTAGGCGTATCAAAAGTTTCAGAAGAGTGTACTTAATGTTTAATGTGTTTTCACGGGTAATGGCCAACCTAGTGTCTACACTACATTCGAGAATGTTCAAGTATTAATGGATGTGTAGCATGGCATGGGAGACTTAATTTTGAGTCTTAGTTAAGATGTTGTTCTGGTCCCCTTTCATTTCTACCCACCGTAGGAATGTTTAGGTGCTGACCTAACTTGAATTTGTAAATACAACAGATAGAATATTGACCTTGGAGAAGATGTTTAAGGTTGAGGTTAAGTGTGGAGCTATTGTGAGTTAAGAGAGAAGCAAGAGAGAAGAAAGATAGATGTGATTTCAATGCAACCGATGTGTGTGATGTGAATTTTAGTAGAGCGGTGTGAACTTCAAAGTATTGGATTCCTAAATGCAGTGAGCCAAAGGTGTTTGAAATCTTTCATGCAAGATCGCGAAAGTGTTGGAGCATTATGATGGATTCCTTTTTGCATTGAGAAAGTGTTCTCTTTGTAACATTTCTCTTCTATCTTCTTGTTCTTTCTGTGGTAGTGAGCCTTGGCTATGAGCCTTTTTGGACAGTGTGTCATATTTTGGTAGGGAGCCCCTTTGTATCGATTTTGTAATTACTTATATTGTGAGCTAATCCTCACTATGGTTTTTCTCTCATTGGGTTTTCTACATAAATTTGGTGTTCTCTTGTGTATGGTGTTGCTATTTCAGTTTTTATTATCTGCATTTCATGATTAGTCACATTAACAGAATAAGGGTTTATCAATGCATGTGGATCTGATTACTATTTAGGGTTTTTGATGTTTCGATTAGATACAATTGATTCACCCCCCTCTTAGTTGTCTTGTTCATTCAACACAAACATTGTACAAAATATTTGTTAGCACTCACATAATGTCTTAGACACTAAATTAATTGAAAAAGTAATGTGTTTTGGCATATCTTTATGAGTTATATGGTCATATTAGAGCATATGTCACACTCAAATAATAAACTAAAAAATATGGCTAACCAGTTAGGATCTCCCTCAGTGTTCTTCATATTGAATAAATTTGATATAAAATTATCCAAGCTCCATAAATTATTTACAAAAATTATCCTAATAATGATGATATACTTGAGAAGATAGCTTACAAATAATTTAATGCTAAAGACAAAAATAAAATTCTTATACCTACACCAATATTTTACAATATTATATGAAGAATTCACAGAGAACTTGCTACAAAGAAAATATTATTGATACAAGTGTGAGTGGTAACACCAATATTTTTCTAATGTACATGGATTATTATGGCTACAAAATACACTAGATATGGACACAATCAATTGGAATATTGATGTTGAATTGGAAAGAGCTAGAAAATTCTTTGATAAATACATACAAAAGAAACCACATAACATGTTCATATCCACTAGATAATCCATGCTTACTAATAATTGCAGAGATACTTTATGCCAACCCCCTTATTGACTATGATGAGTTAATCAATTGGGAATAAAGGAACACCAAATATATTGAGAAAATATGTTTACGTAAGAAAGTTGATAATTTTGAATGTTGTTATGAAGCTACATGGATAGAACAAATATACTCTATGGTAATATATGTGATGATGGCAATAAATATTTCAATCTAATGAGAAATGATGATAGGTTGAACATCCTCGACCTTAAGATGCTTATAATATGGAAATCCAACTTATATTGCTAGCCTATAATTTTATGAAAACTTGTTCTCAAATATATTTCCAAGAATACCTGAAAAGCTAAGAAGAAATAAATTTCTTGTGTTGAAATGTTAACAAGAATAAAAATAAAGAAAAATATGAAGATAAATTTTTGATAGCATATAAAAAATTCATGATAGAGATTTTCGTAGACCTTGATATAGAAGCATAACAAACATGTCATATGATTCAAAATTTACCTCTCATCAGTTGTAGCCAAATTTTTGTTTCGTTGAATGTTGGTAGAAAACTACTCCAACATCTAAAAATAACAACACATGAATCAAGACTAACAATTAATTACATAAAATCCTATATACAATGCCCTCTTAGAAATAATTTCTCTAATTGAATTAACATAGATGTTCTCATTTTATTCTCATTGTAAAGGAAGTGCAAATTCCAAAATAATGAAAGAAAAGGAAATTGTTAATGTATTATCTTGGTTCTACATGTGTAAGGGGGAAATGGGATAGATGGAAATACATCAATGAAATCAAAACAAAGATTAAGACCCACCTACATCATGAAATGTGATTGCCATGGTTGTGAATTAAAATAATAATGTTACATAATCAATTAAGAAATGTAAATGAACTCAAAATGAATAGCCTTACCATCCCATGTCGGAGTGTGTTCATACTGATAACGGATGTTGGATTTGGTGGATCAATACGAAGCCTCCATTATAAAAAGCTTCAAAAGTAGTAGTAATGATGATCACGAATCCAAGAATGTATTTAATAGTCACATGACCTCTCCATAAATTCTCCAGATTATTCGATATGTTTTTGAGAAGGAAGAAGGTTGTTTTGTAGATTTTCAGATTTTAGATGACTGATTGAGATTCAACAATGAAAGATTACGATCAATGGTTGATAACCATTAAGAAGAAATCGATTGATCAGTTAACTCCTCTGATTGATCCAATTAAGGATTTTAATTAAATAATTAGTGGGATTAGATTGAATGATTCATGGGATTGAAGAAATCAGATTGAGTGTTTAGAGGGATTGAAGAAGCCAGGTTGAGTGCTTAGTGGGATTAGCATAATCAGTGGAATTGGGAAATAGATTGAGAAATCAGTGGTCATCATTTATTCAATCAAGATATGTGAGGATGTATTAATTAATTTAATAATTAATTAATGTTTGAGAGGAAGTGCAAGTTGCATTTGACTTTAATAAATAAAGGTATATTTATTTATTTGACCATGTTGAGTGATTTTGGGGAAATTGAATAATTGATTTAATTATTCAAATTTGGAGAAGGGAAAGTAGCTTAATTAAATAATTAATGATAACTATTTAATTAACTTAGATGAATAAATTATGTTAGTGACATAATTAAATAATTAATGTTTATTATTTAATTAATTAGGAGGAGGATCTAAATATATAATTAAATACATAAGATTTATTTATTTAATCAAGAAGAATAAAGAATTAAAGATATAATTAAATAAATAGGATTTATTTATTTAATCAAGAAGATTAATTGAAATGAATTAATTAAATAACATAAAGTCATTTAATTAATAGTGGAAATATGATTTTAGATAATAATTAAATAATTGAACATTATTTAATCATTAGGAAAAGATGAATATTAATGTTAAAATGTTACTTCGCATGCTAGAACACTTTTAGGTATCTACATTTTGCCCCTATTTGATACAATGCAATTTTGAGAGTTGTGTCAAAGAAAATTCAAAAATTTCTACTGAGGAGTTGCCCCAGTATGCCTTGGTGACAGTAGGATAACATGGTGCCCCCTTGAGAAATTTGGTGAAAATTTTAGATAATGAGCCAAATTTTTTAACAAGCTAATGCAGTGTATTTAAGTGTAAGGAATGACGAAAGAAATGTTAACTAGAAGAAAATGTTAGTAGCATTTAGAGATAGATAGAAGTGTTTAGATGATTATGATGATATGCATTCTAGATCACTGTTACTAGTACCCTTTTTCTTTCATGGAGGACTAAGTAAATTTTTTTAGTAATCCTTATTGATATAGCAGATAGACATGATGCACCTAGGTATTAATGACCAATGTGGCTTTGTATCTATTGTGTGGACTTTGACTCCGCAAACAAGGAGTATTCTTGCTCATACTAGACATATGGAAACCCTATTAGAGTGTATGGGTAAGAATTTTTGAAATACTTCAGAGTAGTTACACAAAAAGGTATGAAGTGCCTATTATGCAACTACTTATATGAATTATCCCGAAATGTCTTTCATACATAGAACAAAGCAAGTATTCACCATGGTAGTATTACAAAAAATATCCAACAAACAGAGCAAACAAAAAATCAATGATCACTACCACATTCCTTCTTCTCTAAATCCTTATGGACATCCTCGAGAGATCCTGGGAATGTGACCATTAGATAAATAAAAAAGATAGGATCATAAAAAGATAAAAAAATGTTGTTGTATCACTTGCCATAGTTGTTTTAATGTTTCAGGATGTTACCCATCAATGATGTCTATTGTAGGAATGATTTATCCATTAAGACATATGTCAGGATGTTGATGATGATTCTCAAAAGGTAGGGTAGCTAACACTTAGGAATTGTTTTAGTCTCATGATGATCAAGTTTTCATGATCTTTTACTTGGAAGTTTTAGATTATGATGTTTTTTTTTCTTTTTGATTGCTTTGTCAAAGGTTGAAGGTGATGATTGTTTACTATGCATGGAAATTTTATTGCGGATAGGTGACAATGGAGATAGGACTTTTGAGGTTTTATGAATTTTTTGATGTTGTTTTTGTTGTTTTTTTATGAGATTTTAGAGACAATTAGGGGGACCTAAAGGGACCAACCTAGTGCCTCAAGGGCTCATTGATGATGGCCTTGCCTACATGATAAACGCAGAGACATCGTAGTTTGACTGTATTGAGTGACATTGTTTTTGGAGTTTTCTGACTCTTTACAAATATTTTTTGGATTTTGATAGGATATTTGAATGCTTTTGATTTTTTTTACCAAGATTTAAAGACCTAGAGGGACACCTAAAGAGGACTAACCTAGGGCCTTGGGGGCTCATCAATGATGGCCTTGCCTACGCTATACATATAGAGGCTCGTAGTTCACTTGACCATGATAAGAGTATTTTTTACTTTTATGATGCTCAAATGTTTCTGGATTTCCATGATGGACACCTAAATGGACTGACCTAGAGCCTCAAAGGTTGATCAAAGATTATCCTTCCCTATGTTATACATGCAGAGACCATGTAGTTTGACTGTATTCACTCAATGCATCTTGTTCAGAGACAACCTACAATGTTTTTTGGTTTTTGTGTTTTACAACTTTGTTTTGTATTTTGACTTATTCTAGATATTTTTGATTTTGTTTAGTTTTTTGGATGTTTTTTATTTTGATAGTTTTATGCTAGCGATGGGATTAACAAGGATCCAATCCACTACTAGGTTCAAAAGGTTTCCCCTAATTCAAAATAGGATTACATTTTATTAGGGATAGGTGGATAGAATAGATGGTGTAGTAAAGTTCAACACTTGTTCAGTTATTGAGCCATGGTTGGGTGCACGTTTTATTATGGTGAATTTGTTTTGGATTTTTATGGTTTTTCAAAATTTTCAAATTTTTTATGATAATGATCATATGGATGAATGATAAGGAGATATCAGTATGTAGGGATATCAATAGTCTTTTGAGATCTAGTTGATAGCCAAGCTAAAATTGATTGATCTGATTGAGTTATTGTTAATAATAATAACATTATTGAGGATGCACAACAATGTAAGGATAGTTTTGTCAAGATAGGAACAACATAAGGATTGGGAAGAATACATCCTAATATGATGATTGATTGATTAGATAACGATTGATCGAGATTTGTAGCTAGGCTAGGAACAAGATTATTGAATGTTTTGATACCACATTGAAGCATCAACAAGATGCAACTGATATGGATTGTTTGAATTGTTTGGACGATGCCTAGATCATAATGTTAGCTAGAAGACATAGATCAAGATTTATTTTGAAGCAAGATGTAAGTACTTTTCCCCCAATGTCTAGCAATGTAGGGAATGTAATGGGTGGATGCATGGATAAGTGAATGGATGAATGGGTATGTAAAGGATGCCAAGGGTTATCTTGTGATAGGATAACAATTTTAGATAGAGTATTCCCATTTGGACAATGCCTTCATGGCTCAAATAATGCTAGATAGGATAAGATCAATGGTAGTGACCCATGTCAAGATGTTTTCAATAACTAAGTGTAAAGTGTACACTGAATCTTTGTCAAGATCAAGATAAGTTGGATTCAGATAAAAAATGGGTTGGATGAATGGTTCATGGATTTATTGTGGATAAGATGGATGAAATGTTGGATTTATTATGGATAGGATGAGATGCTTCCACTTGAAATGGCACACATAGATACTTGATTCTACTCGTGATGCCTATTTTCCAGGTTTTCATCATGGTACTTTTCCAAAGCGCCACCGTAGTGGTTTTCACTAGAGGGAAATTTTTCTCTTGACTATTTTTAAAATTTCTTTTTTGTTTTTTGATGTCACAAAAGATGTTTGTTTACCATGTTTTCATCATGGTGACAATTTTTTATTTTTAAAGGTTTACGCTCATGTTAAACCACCTGGTGGTGTTGATGCAGATGTTGTTGGTGTTAATATAGGTGTTGTTGCAGTCATGACATGCCAACGATATCCCACTTAGAGGAGTTTTTTTTCTAAGGTATAGGCATTTGAGTATAACCCCTGATAATTCTTATCTTCTTTGTTGATACCGGAGTTAACCTTGCCTAGATGCTCACATCATGATGGGGTTCCCTTAAAGTCCTTATGATAAAAAGTTTTTGCCAAGACATGGTTAATGTGAGATTTGGATATCATGGATGTCGAAGTGGATGGTGATTTGCATTGAGGGATATGAGATTCAGATGGATTAGTCGATAGTTTGGAATATTTGACTCTCCAAACTTAGGATGATGAGCAATGATGGGTTGACATAGAGATTCGATTGGGACCAAATTCTTCATATATTTTGTAGGTTGTTCTTGAAGCTTTCTTTTGTATCGCTGGACATTTTTGATGGATGAACTTCCCTTTTTGATTTTTCCCCATAGTTTCTTTGATCAATGGAGTTTGATAGGGATGATTTTCTTTCTTTTTCTTTGGTATCCATTTGAATTTTTCTTGTCCATTTTGTTTTGCTGATTATTTTTCTTCAATGATTTGTTTCGTTCTTTGATATAACTTTTTCTCTTGTTGTTGGTCCCAATTAGAGGGTTGAAATATGCATGGATGACGATTCATAGTATGGCTAGTTGTAGCGTTGGTAGTGGTTTCATCATAAGGACTCTTCATGATCTTTATGTTGATATTTGTGTTAGATAAAATTTCCCCCAATATTATAGATGTATCATTGATATGTTTAGATTTCTTAATTACTAAATAACCAAGACCTTGATGCTTAGGATTTTTCAATAATATACATTGGTTCTACACTGGTTCTAGGATAACCTATTCATGTAGGCCTAATCCTCTACCAAGTGATAATGCATTTGTTTAAATTTTTTATTTACAATAGGATTTAATTTATTTTGGAAACAAGGTGCTAATCCTTCTCTACTTTGTTGTGGGTCTTCAAAGGTGACTTCTAACAAAGGTAAGTGATCCAAGTTTATAAGTGATAGGATCCTCCATATTTGGGATAACTTCCTTATTGATATCTTCGGCTTGATCTTCAAAGGATGTTTCTAATTCACAATCCATGTAGAATTCTTCTACATGATCCATTTATGCTTGTTCTTCAAAGGATGTTTTTGATTCACTATCCATGTAGAAGTCTTCTGCATGATCAATTTCTGATGTCTATGGATTCTTCTATGCCTTGATCATGTGTAAATATGTTAAGAGTAGGAGACTCTTGTTCATTGTTAATGAAGTTGAGAGCAAGAGACTCGTATTCCTTGGTAATGATCTTAATAGTATGAGACCCCTGCTTTAGGTGAAGATCATCTACATGCCCTTTAGGAGTAAGCATCTCATGGGTAGATGTAGGAGTGGGTAACATATGGATATGATCATTGTTTGCAAAGTCTTGTATGGTTTGAAAGATACCTATTAAATAATTGTAGTATCTTGGAGATGTGGATATTTGATCTTGGATTTTATCAGAGTTATCTTCAATATCATATTGGAATAGACTCGTTAGATCTTGAGAAGACTTGGATCCTTGATCTTGACTAATTTCAAAATTTCTTTTGATATGCTTTGGATCAAGTTCTTGACATGGGTCAATTTAAAAGGATGGATTGTTTGCAAAAGGTTCTTTAATGTCTTCCTTAGGAATGGGTATTGGTTTAAGATTCCCTTGATCTTCAAGTGAATTTGGATCAAGTGTTGAATTAAGGATTTCTTCAATATTGGAAACCATGAGGTCAAATGATGTCAATATTTCTTGGAAAGGACCATTGCTAGAATTTGGTGTAGGATTTTGATCATGCTTGGGAATAAGTTCTTGAGATATTTCATATTTCTCATTAGATGATGTAGAGACATTTTCAACGTGATCATT
The DNA here is from genome assembly GCA_007258455.2 of Sequoia sempervirens. Lineage (NCBI taxonomy): Eukaryota > Viridiplantae > Streptophyta > Pinopsida > Cupressales > Cupressaceae > Sequoia > Sequoia sempervirens. The sequence goes on from VDFB02323639.1 coordinate 32,223, forward strand.
GGTAGATGGATCTTGGGTGTTGTCTTCAATGATTGAGGTAGAGATCTTGTCAATGTTTTCAACCATGAGATCAAATGATGCTAATATTTTTCAAAATGGATCATTGTTGGGAATTGATGGAATATCTTGATCATGCTTTGAAAAAGTATCTATGTCTTCTAGCCCATTATATGAGGTAAAGACATCTTTAATGTGATCATTGGTAGATGGATCTTGATCATTATCTTCAACATTTGAGGTATTTTCAATGTTATCATTAGTGGTCAAACTTTGAGTGTTGTCTTAAATAGTTATTTCTCCTTGATCAATAAGGTCTTGGATGAAAATTTTGAGTTTAATACATTTTGATGCATCATGAAATTTTTCTCTATGATATTCATAATAAGCCTTGTCATTCTATATTGGAGTTTTGAAATGAGGTTCATAATTACGTAATGATTTTGGAAGTGTGATAAGTTTAGCGTGGATTAACGTGTTTAACATCACCTCATTTGACTCCCTTAAATGACTGTATTAACGTTTAGTGGTGTTATGGTATGACAACAAATGTTGTTGCGATGGTTGTTGATGTGGTTGATGTTCAATGTCTTGATGTTGAGCATTTTGTTGATGATATGAATCCATGTTTTGATGACTTTGATGTAGATATTTCTAATTTGGAAGTTGATATTGTTGATGGATTTGATTTTGATGTGGCATTTGACTTTGTTGAAGAGTCAATGAATCCATCCCATAATTCACTATGTGAGGATTTGGCATGTTTGTGTTTGGGATCTATTGATTTGGCAATATAATATTGGATTGAGGAAGATTCCTAATTTGATCATAGAATTGTATGTTTTGACCTTGATTGAAACTTTCCATGTGACAAGATGTACTAAAACCTTGATTAGGGGAATCCATAGTTGATATATCATTGACATAATTTGTTGTATATGATGACCCCATGGTTTTATAGAGTGGAACTGAATTTGGGTAAAAGATTGGTATTGTCATGTTTTGAGGATAGTTGGATGATTAAGTTTGATGTCAGATTCTAAAATTTTGCTACGCAACCCTATGATGAGGAGATAAGCCAATTTTGGGTGATGTTTGATAAATGATGCTATGATCTTTGATGTTTTGATTTGATGCTCATTTGGAACACAATAGTGCACAAGAATCAAATTGTTTTTTTGTTATGCTTTAGAGGATATGGTGATTGCTTTACTTGAAGTAGCTATGTGGTTACAAGTAAAGGTTTCTCTAAAAACACCAGCAAGATAATAGTTTGATTTCTTGGGCTCAATTTGTGTCCAAGACTAGGTTGATGTTTGGTTGTTGATTTGGTGATGTTGATAAGCTATGGTGTAAATTTTTGTGTCCAAAAGATGGTGTGCGAACCCCAATCCTAATACCTGCAAAATAATAAGAACAAATACATTAGATTAGATATTGCAAGCAAGAACAAGGATTCCCCATGAAATCCATTTACCAAATTCAAATTAGGAAACGAAATAATGAAGAACGTAATGAAAATAACAAAATAGAGATTGAATCCTAATTAAACTAGCAAACTCATGATCCCATGGGGGAATCGGTGCCGATTTGATGTGAAAATTGGCCCTTTCCTAATTCCTATGATGCGAGCTTGATGTGTTGATGATAATTGATCCACTTTGATGAAGGATGGTGAATGCTCCAAGCTAAAAACCTGCATAACCTAGCTAAGATTCAATGGTGATGAATGTAATTTGATAGATATTTGAACATGGTAACTTTGCATAATTTTTGGATGATCAAATGAGGAATGAAGCCTCTTATTTATAGATGAGATTGAAGAATGAATGTCCAAATTTGAGAAATGTGGGACTAACATTCAACCAATGGCAAGATTCCACTCGTCAACCTATGAGTGGATGGAGGATGTGCAAGTTTTGAGGATTGTGCCAATAAATGCCTATTTTTGAATTTTAATTTTGTTGAAATGACTTGCAAGAGGGAAGGGAAAAAGCATTAAATACCACTTGGCTCAAGGAAAAGGACATGTAAGATAGAGTAAATGCCTTGTTGGATGTACATGTCAACTTGGATTTTTGAATTAAAACTTGAAGAATATTCCAAAAAGATGCCTTGTTGAGGAAAATAGGGATTTAATAAATCAATTAAATCTATTTTCATGTGCAAGTGGTAAAAGCTGGAGGATGGGACATGATAAGAGATTAAATTAATTAAAGTTAATTAATTTAATGAGAGATCAAGTGATGTGACAAATTTGACTTAGATTTGTGGATTTATTTAAATCAAATATGAGAGGAAGGTGACAAGAGATTGATTAAATAAAGATTTTGATTTATTTAATTAAAAGAGATGATGTTAGATTAAATTAAATAAGGTTTTAATTTATTTAATTTAATAGATATACTTTAGAGATTTAATCAAATAAAATTAATTATTTAATTAAATAGGGATAATTAGATCAGATTGATTGATTTAATTAACAAAAGAGAGACTTAATTAGATAAAATGATTTATTTAATTAAGGGAAGGAAATTGATGAATTTAATCAAATAAGGAAACTTGATTAAATGGTTAAACCGAAGGATGATTCAGGATGAAACAATGTTAGTAGTCGGGATCAGATGCACAATGTCAATCAGTACATTTTACGTCTCTACATTTTTCCCCTCTTTGAAGCAATGCACTCGTTGTGTTGGTTCAAAGAATAAACGATCTCGATTAAAGCCAAAATTCTTCGCTTTTAAAATTTTTCCCCACTGCTTCTTGGCGAGAGAAAACATGCCAATATATTTCCCCCTCGAGAGATTGGACGAAAATTTCAATTTTTGGGTGATCTCACGTAAAAAGAGGACAAGGTGCCCGATAGGTCCGAAAAGGCTCCAGGTGGCCAAAAATGTGTCTAAATGCAATAAAACGATGTAAAACATGCCTCAATTGGACAAAAATAGCTTGAAGGGTCCAAAACCCTAGTAGGATAGCCAATTAGGGTGAAAAAACCCTAATTTTCAAGCTTAAAAAGGCTCTGAGGGGTCACTTTCAATCTTTTTCACACATAACCATCTAGCAACCTTGAGATTTGAGCTCTAACCTCCTGATGATATGGCGCAACGACAGCTTCCGATGCACATTTTTGATCGAGTATGGACGTACCAGCGGCCACCTGGCATTGGGGCACCAGTAAGTGATCCTTTCTTGAGCTTCATTTTTTATTTTTAGCCTTCATTTAATGCATTTAAAGTTAGTCCTTCTGCAACGACACTATATAGTGCTGCTCAGAAATAAAACTGTGCCGCTGAGTATTAAATTGCGTTGCGGCGGCGGAGTTTGGAGTTTGAAAACAAATTCCAAACTCCACCACTGAGCTCGTGGCCGACGGGGTGATTTCTAAACTGCGACGCAGCGGTCCCTTATCTTTGCAAACTGTGCCACTGGGAAGGAAAGTGCACCATGGCGGTGCGCTTTCGGCCTTTTATGTCCTAGCGTTGGAGTTTGATTAAAAATCAAACCATGACACCTTCATGAATTGTGACGCTGGAGTGGTTTCTTGGACGCTCGGCAAAATATTTTTCAAAATTTTTAACATTATGACCCTTCCTGATGCAGGATGCGGTGAGAGATCTCTACTCCCGAGAGCATAGGTCGCGGGATCTGTTCGGCTATTTGTGGGACCTGAGCAACAAGGATCAAGACTAACTACGAGATATGGGGTAGTGGTACATCGCTTATGCAGCGCCCATTTGTACCCACCTTGGCATGATTTCAGCACTTGCCGAGAGATGGCACAACAAGACCTCTTCGTTCCACCTTCCCACTGGCGAAGCCATCATCACCTTGAAGGACATTTGGCACATCTTACGATTGCTGATTTATGGTCGGCGTGTCATTTTTGATATTGATGAGGGGCGAGATTCCTGCCATAGAGTCCTCGCCACAAAGGACAATGTCATATGCGAGGGACAGATCAAGCTCAAGCGACACAGGACCTTGGCACCTCCCTTCCACTTGGTTGTTGCAACGGTTATTTTGGGTCTCATTGCCCCAGATAGACGAGGCCGATACTTCAGTCCTGGTTGGGGACTTTACTGGGAGTGCATGGTTTGCGACAGACTAGTCTGTTTTTCTTGGGGGCCGGTGCTTCTTGCATCTTTATACAAAGATCTTCACAAGTACGTCTACCTCAATGGCAGAGCACTCGGAGCAGGCATGACTCTTCTCCACGTATGGGCATGGGGAGCATTGTAGTTCTTCGGCCATGAATTGTTACAGTTCCGCTGGGGGCTGATGATCCCCTCATATGGCGGTACAGAGGTGGTGTGTCCTTCACACACACAGGTGAGCACAAGATCCCCTATTGGAGGAGAGTCCTGGATGAGATGTAGGTATTTATATGGTGTCCATACCTTGGTCGGCCCAGATGGGCCGATGATGCTCATCATATTTTCTACGCCTGCTAGGACCGCTTCATGCAGGGGCAAGAGCACACTATGATTGAGAGATATCTGCCCGAGTGCGTGTAGCGTCAGTTTGGTGAGCCCTAGGATCGTCCTGATGATGATTATGTGGCCGTCTTTTCCCGCACCATGTCACAAGTTTCATGGGGGCGATACATTCCTGCCTCAAAGGCCATCGACAGTTGGTGGCTCAGTCATGGGCTTATGATCAGGGGCTTGCGGATGCAGACATGACACATGCATATAGGGATTGGTTCTGACCTTCACTTCATTTGACAGTTCCAGGGGAAGTCCTAGATCAGCGGAGGGTGAGAGGTAGAGGGGGAGGATGAGGACGGAGGGATGGTGCACGACATGAGCAGCCAGTTAGGCCTCCAATTCAACCATATGTACAGATGCAGAATCAAGAGCAGGAGGTGCTAGTAGGTGTACCACCACGGGTTGAGGATTATCCTCAGGTATAGCCTCCACGAGCATAGCCAGCAAGGTAGGTGGATCCCTGGGATGTGTTGATTGCACAATTGCAGGCCCAAGTCCATACCGCGACTACCAAGAGGGATCAGGCTAGGGCTGAGAGAGATCAGATCAGGGCTGAGAGGGATCAGGCCATAGTGCAGAGGCAGGTCATAGAGTTATAGGTAGCCACAGAGCTAGGCTAGAGACAGTAGTTGGAGAGCATGGCAACCTCCTCCTCTTAGGTTACAATGTCCATTCGATCCTACAGGGATGTCGTCTGAGAGACCGAGTACTATTAGATGCATTATCATGAGGTCGTACCTAGAGCAGCACGGGTCCTAGAGTACTCGCAACGGACCAGCCACAGACTAGCAGAGGGTCATGGTGACAAGGGCGAGGGCAGCATACAGGGGGTAGACCTTGATCGAGATGATACTTTTTGTGCCTTATGGGCTCATTTTTGATAGCCCGACGAGCCTTTTTGTAATGATTGACATACATGTATAGTGATCCAATTATTTGTACTATGACAGTTACCTTATTGATGATATATAGGAGCCGATGATTTTGATATGATGTGATGTGATGTGTACCATTTATTTATGCATGTGTGGATGATTCTATTTCTATATGTCGTGCAGTGATGTTATGGTGTTATCTAATGTTTTTATGGATGCATTTATTTCCGATGATATATGCATTATGTAATGATTATGACTAACAAATCTATATTATGTTGTCCTATGATATGCAGATGTATTTATGTGATGCGTAATGATGTTGTCTATATGATGATCTATTTATGTTGATGTAAATGATGATGTGATATGTGATATGGAATGTAATATGCAAAATGATATGGTGTATACATGAAATATTATGTGAACTATGCTTATAAATGAAATGATTATGGATGAATGTACGCTTTGCATGTAATGGATTCTATATGTTTCTATTTATGCTTATAATGATGTGTAATGATTTATGCAATGAATGATTATGATGCTATTTATGAGATGAAATGGATGATTAGTGGATGATATAATGCAATGTAAATGCAATGGTCATGTTTTATATGATATGATGCAAATGAGATGGTTTTCTAAGATGCTTAGAATAAAAAATCCATATTATCCTAAACAAATATTAATGTAATGTATGGGATGCATTTAATGTGATGCAATGTGATATATGAAATGATATGTTAATGCCAAGTGGTATGATGATGCTTAATGTACCATGAACATAATGTGTGAGATGACTTTATGATGTTATGCAATGTGAATATGCAATGGATTATCTACGATGTTTATGTACCTATTATGTATGATTATGCAATAGGTGGTAATGTGAAATGGTTATGAAATGTTTGTGCAAATGAATGTTATGCAATGATTTATGTGATGAATGCAATGTGATGCAATGTAATAAAAATGGATGTGCTTATCTATAAAAAATGCTTATAATAACATGTTTATATGATGATGGAAATGCAATGCATATGTTTCCTAAATGATATGTTGATGCAATATGCAAATGTTTTGTGGATGCAGGATCAATGACGATGATGACTAACTGTCATAGTACCTTGATAGCGCAATGAGCAAGAAGGGATGAAAGAGAAGAAGTCATTTCAACAAGACACGAGATGATGGATATGCAAAATGATGATGATTTCTTGCCGAGGAATTAGGATTTTCAAAGGGCCAATTTCCTTATTTTTGATAACACACATGGTACGATGCATCAAGGTATATAAAACCAGGATGGTGTTGTACCTAGTGTGATGGACTTTGACTTGAAAAACAGATAGGAGTATCCTTGTTCACACCTGACATATAGAAACCTTGCTAGGATGCACTTTAGAAGTTTCAAACACCTCAGACCAAAACATGGAAAGGTATAACCTATCAATGCAATAGTCAACAAATTTCCCAAAACCTCCTCCATACATACCTAAAAAAGCAAGTATTCGCCAAGGTTATATTACAAGAACGTCCAACAAGCACAACAGACAAAAGATAATGATTATTGCCCCATTCCTATTTCTCTAAATCCTTTGTTCAGATATCATCAAGAAGTCCTTGGAATGAGCGCAATAAGATAAGTCAAAAGATAAATACAAAGTAAACAAACAAGTTGATGTTCTTCAATACCGCTAACCAAAAGGGGATGCATTTTTCAAGGATAAGGACCAAAACTATTGCCAAAAGATAATGCCCATTGTAGGAAGAATTCATCCTAGGACATGTTAGTGGATGGCGGCACGTTATTTCATTTATCCAAAGCATTCTTTCAAATGATTGATATGGGACCAATTGGATGATGAGTTATCAACACAAAGAGTTGTCCAACTTATTTACGCACTGACTTAGACCTAAGACTTGACGTTTTCTTACCAAATATTGAGGATGATGATCATTTATTATGAATGATGTTATTGTGGGTGCAAGCGAGATGAGACAAATGGATTTTTTCAAATATTTGGATGTTTTTGATCTTTTTGAGATGTTTTGAGGCTGTTTTTGGTATGTTTGGAGATTTTCAAATGTTTTGATTTTTGATTTTTCAATGTTTTGGGGTTTTTTGAGATTTTGACCAAGAGACTAACCTAAAGAACTATCCTAGGGGCCTCGGGGGCTGATCAATAGATTAGCCTTGCCTACGTTATACATGCAGAGACCACGTAGTTTGACTGACGAGTTGATCAATTTATAGATGACGATATACATGATGAGATGTTAGTTTATTATGACAGACTCCTAAAGGACTGACCTAAGTGTCTTGGGGGATGATCAAAGATCAACCTTGCCTACATTCAAAGCTCAGAGACGACGTAGTTCGACAAGACAACTCTGTTTTTGACTTTTTGACTGACTTTTGACCTGTTTTTGGGATTTTGATATGTTTTGATGTTTTTTTGATTTTATGCTTTTTCGATGTTTTTGGATTTTCTGATATTTTGATGTTTTTGGATTTTTTGATGTTTCGATTTTTTTGGATTTTCACTTTGACTTAAAGAATATAAATCAATCCATCCGATGAGAACATGCCCCCATAGTGAAGCAATAGACTACTCCGATAAAGGCAGGACAAACCAACCTTGAGGATGGGTCAGTAGTACCAGAGGGATCATGATACAAACATAAGACCAAGCTATGATGCACATGAGGGCGGATGAGTGATGGACGGAGATCCGACCGCGATGGATGATGGAAGCGTGATGGATGAATGATACAAAACAAGTCGAAGATCATGGTGGATGGAAAGTGCTTATTTACACAAGGCGCCTGTTTTCCAGGTTTTCACCAAGGTACTTGTCCAAAGTCCCACCAAGTGGTTTTCACGAGGGATGATTTTTTCTTTACTATTTTTAATCCTTTTTCTAATTTTTTTTCTTTTTTACTTTTTTTTGTTGTTACCAAGACGCTTGTTTGCCAGGCTTTCACCAAGGTAACCATTTTTTCAAGACATTTTCTAATTTTTTTGGATTTTTGGTTCTATACCTTGAAAGATTTAGGCATAAAACTTTTTGAGGTGAGAGCTATTCATGGGCTCTTGCAGACGTTCCCCTTCAGGTGTTGATAACTGATATGCCCCTGACTTGTAACTTGTTGTGATAAAGAATGGTCCCAACCAATTGGGTTCAAATTTTCCTTTGCTAGTTGGGTTTGGGACATTCTTCTGATTCTCCTTTAATACCAGTTCTCCGACTTGGAAAGTCCTGCTTTTGATTTTCTTATTGTAGCTCCTTTTGAGTCTATTCTGATAGACTTGCAAATGATTCAAATAACCTATACGTCGCTCATCCAATAGCTCCATCTCATTCAATCTTGATACTTGGTACTCTTCATCTGTGATGAGATTTTGTAGTGATATCCTGAGTGATGGGAGCTTGATCTCAATGGGGAGTACTGCTTCTAATCCATAGACCAGGGAGAAAGGGGTGGCGCTGGTGGGTGTGCGAATGCTGGTTCGATAGGCCCAAAGGGTGGGATTAAGCTGCAAATGCCAGTCACGACCTACATCATTGACTGTTTTCTTGAGGATTTTCAAAATGGTATTGTTTGTAGCTTCTGCTTGGCCATTTCCTTGGGGATAGTATGGGGTGGAGAAGCGGTGTTGGAAATTTGAATTTTTCGCATAAGTTGCTAACCTCCTGATTCTTAAATGGTGTCCCATTATCTAAGATAATGGCTTGTGGAACACCATAGTGACAAATGAGATAGTTCAGGATAAACTTTGAAATTTTCTTCCCAGTTATATACGTCATGGGTATGGCTTCCACCCACTTAGTAAAGTACTTTGTTGCGGTTATGATGAATTTGTGGCCGTTAGATGAAGTGGGTGTGATTTTGCCAATGAGATCAAGTCCCCACTGTGAAAAGGGCCATGGTGTGACGATGGGATGAAGCTCTTGAGTTGGAGCATGGATGAGGTCCCCATGCTGCTGACATTGTAGACACCTTTTGGCATAGTCATGTGCCTCTCTTTCTATTGTGGGCCAATAATACCCCATCCTCAGCAATTTCTTGGCTATGGTTATTCCACTCGAGTGTGAACCATAGATACCGTTATGTACTTCAGTTAGAGCGGTTAATGCCTCCTTAGCATTTAAGCAGCGTAGTAGGGTTCCTTCTATGCTTCTACGATATAGGGTATCTCCTAGGATGACAAATTTGGATTCTATTTTTACAAAGGTTCATTTTAGGTTTGAGGGTAAGTCGGCGGGTATGACTCCTATTCGAAGGTATGTGTAAATGTTGTGGTACCAAGGATGACCGGGACCAATGATTTCACACATGAATTATGATTCTGATACCTCGAATGCAAGCACGAGAAGATGCTCTATCAAGAATTCATATTTTCAAACGTTGTGGGGGATATTGAGTAAGGACCCAATTGTTGCCATGGCGTCTGCTGCTCTATTGTTGGTTCTGGGAATCTGTTCAAATGTAATTTTGATGAAGGATTCTTTGAGAATCTCCACCAATTTCTTGTATGGAGTGAGCTTGTCATCCTTGGTCTGGTATTCATCATTTACTTGATTTATTATCAATTGGGAGTCTCCGTAGACTTTGAGAGCTATAATGTTCCACTGCACTGCTATTCTAAGACCTGTGGTTAAAGCCTCATATTCTGCAATGTTATTGGTGCAGGGAAATGCTAGTTTGTAGGACCTTGGTATGCAATCCCCTTATGGGGTGGTAAAGAAGACACCGGCTCCTGATCCATGATGTGTGTATGAGCCATCAAAGTACAGTTTCCAGTGGTCAGCTATGTTGAGATTGAAAATAGATTCATCTGGAAAATCTAAGATGAGAGGATTCTCTGAACAGATTGGTACTTCTGCAAGTTGATTTGTGATGACTTGGCCTTTGATTGCTTTCTGCAACACATATTCAATGTCATATTTTGACAATATCATCACCCATTTGGCCATTCTTCCTGTGAGCATTTCCTTTGATAGTAAGTACTTGAGAGGGTCGATTTTGGCAATGAGTTTTATTTTGTGTGCCAACATGTAATGTCTAAATTTCTGTGATGCAAACACTACTGCGAGGCATGCTTTCTCGATGAATGAATAGTTTAGCTCATGCCCAACCATTATTATGCTAATGTAATAGATAGCCCTTTCTATTCCATTTTCGTCATGTTGAGCTAAGAGAGTTCCAAGGGCTACTGTTGTTGCTGAAACATATAGAATCAATGGTTTTCTTGGGATTGGTGGCATTAAGACTAGTGGTGTTAGTAGATATTCTTTGATTTTATTGAATGCCTCTTCACACTTGTTATCCCATTTGTACGCTACTCCCTTGTGGAGTAGGTCAGAATATGGGTTCTGTTTGTCTGCTAGTTGTGCTATGAATCTTTGAATGGATCGGAGTCTTCCTTAGAGACCTCTCAATTGCTTTAATGTTTTTGGTGCCTCCATCTCGAGGATTTCTTTTACCTTTGCTGGATCTACCTCGATACCTCTCATTGACACTATATATCCTAGAAATTCTCCTGATTGTACGCTGAAGATGCACTTCTTTAGGTTCAATCTGACCTTGTACTCTTCCAGCCTGTCAAAGATGGCACTTAAGGTTGCTATGTGATATTTTCTCTTTTTGGACTTGGCTAAAATATCATCAACATAATCTTCGACCGTCTTATGGATCATGTCATGGAATATCAATGTCATGGCCCTTCGGTATGTTGCTCCTGCATTCTTTAAGTCGAATGGCATCATGTTCCAGCAGTAAGTCCCCCATGGACAAGTGAAAGCTATTTTATGCTGGTCCTCTTTAGCTATCATGATCTAATTGTACCCTGAAAATCCATCCATTAGTGACAACATTTCATGTCTAGCTGTCATATCTACGATCATGTCGATGTTTGGAAGTGGGAAGTCATCCCTCAGACATGCTTTATTCAAGTCTCTAAAGTCTGTGCAAATTCTGATGTTCCCATCAGGTTTTGAAACAGGTACCAAGTTTGACACCCATTCTGGATAATCTATCGATCGAATGAATCCTACATCTAATAGCTTTTTTAGCTCCATTTTGACTAATAAGGCAATCTGAGGGTGCATTTTTTGAAGTTTTTGTTTAACAGGCTTTGCTTTTGGATATACTGCTAAGTGGTGAACACGATCTCTAGATCAAGCCCTGGCATGTCAGCATAACTCCATGCAAAGTTTATCTATCTCTCTCTTAGGAAGGCTGCTAGGAGCTCTTGTTCCTCTGATAGTAGTGACTCCACATAGAATGTGATATGCGGGGTTTCCTCTGTTCCTAGGTTGACCGGATTGCATTTTTCTACCAAGATTGCTGATCTTTCTTGATGAAGAGATCTGAAAGGAAGATTGAATCCCCCATCCTCGGGCACCTTAGAGAGGTTTTCACTGTTGGATGATTCCTTTCTTTTTACTTTTTTCTGGTTGGAGAGTGCCACAGTGCAGTTTTCACTCAAGGACTTGGATATTATTCTTAATTTTTCACTTTTGTGACTGAGGGATTCAATCGTTTCCCCATAATAGACATGCGTATCTAGCTCAATTATGAACTCTGCTTTGTGATCCCCACCTGGAATGTTATCCTGCAGTCCCATGAATTCTGAGAGCGCCTCATCGTTTTCGAATGTATCAAGAACTGGTGGTCCTCGTTGGTCGTAGTCGATGAGTTGGGGATATACTAGGTGGATTTCATGATTTTGGTGGTTTGTTTCAAAAGATAGGGTGATAATCATGTAAAGAGTGGTATCCTCAAATAGCCTAGGTAAGTTGGTCATGGTATCCTCATCATCACTACTACTATAGATGTTAGTTATGTCAAATGTAAAGTTATCTATGATGCGACCTGTAGATACTAGTAAGCGTAGTTCTATTGCAGTTGGCTGAGGAGGATTATTAACTGTTCTAACCGAAGGACTTCGGCCACATATGGTTATACTCGGAGGGGTACATTCAATGCCAAGATTTGTTATTGCTCGTGTCTCCGACATGATAGGTATTATAAGCCCATTGTCGTTTCTCCCAAGTCTTTGGTTTATGTCATAGCCCATTGTGAGCATCATTTGTAGACCCTTGCTTTTATCATCCATTGGTAAATTGGCTACTGGTCTTTCATCTTGATATAGCATATGAGATGGATCTTCCTCAATAGCTTCTTGGCCAAAATCTCCCCAACTTGTAAAGTTAGGATAGTCCTCAGGAGACGTTTGGGATGTGGAGGCTTCATTTATTTGTGGACGTCCCCGTGATCTAGGAGATTGTGGTAACTCTCCTACCATAAAAGAATTATTAGGGAGCTTGTAGTTTCCACAACCGTTATCTTGGATGATGACCTTAATGTCAGAGATGGTGGGGATGGCGGTAGTGGCAGGTGTCTCTGTCGCAGAAATGGATGCGAGAGTGGCGGGATCGATGTATGGTGTAGATGGGCCCTCATCATTTTTTGGTACTTGGGGGATTTTATAGTACTTTGCTTCAAGGCTTTTGCAATAGGAGAAGGGTTTGAAATCTCCATGGATGGTAACTTCTTGTCCCTCATGTGAATTTCACGGGGCCACTGATGAAAGTTGACGCCATCACCAGACAGACATGAATCCATGGGTGTGTCCCAGAGGATGCTATAATGCAGTCGGTGGCCCGCCAGACCTGGGCTTTTCAAGTGATTTCCATGACGCCCTACCGAATAGGAGTTTACTGAAACCCTCGGTGACACTATTTCTTGATCATCATATGCTCTTATTGTGATACCCTTTCCTTTGTTGGTAGAATCCTCTGAGATTTTCAATTGTTTGATGAAATTAAGAGAACAAATATTCAAGCCCGCACCTCCATCCACCAAGACCCTTTTAATTTTACTCTTGTGTATGATGGCTTCCAAGTGGAGTGCATGGTTGTGAGATGGTTGAGCGGGGAAATCTTGGTCGGAGAATGTGAGGAGATTAAGCGTAATGATATTTCCGACCATAGCTTCGAATTGTTCCGCATCAATATCTGCGGGGACAGTGGATGAAGCCAACACTTCTTCAAGGATTTTCCTATGGCTAGATGAGATTTTTAGCGACTCCATTATGGAGATTTGTGCTGGAATTCTTTTGAGCTGATCAAGGATGTTATATCCATTAGGGATAGATCTAGATGCAGTGACTCCTGGTTGGCTGTGGAATGATCCCTACGGTGAATCTTTGCAGACTCACCAATCGCTTTAAGCACCTTTGATGGTGTATTTAATCTCATGCGCCATTTAGAGGAGACTAAAGCTTTCAGCATACACAGATCAGGGTTTGTGTTTTCCCTACCAAAAGGTTTATTTATTCCCTTTATTGCCATGATTAGGCATCAGATTCATGTATATCTTAAGGTCTTGATTTCTTGTTGGTTGTTCCACGTTTATAATTCTTTGATCAATGAGATCTTGAATTATGTTTTTTAGCCTCATACAACTATTTTTAGTATGCTCTTTGATTTTATGGAAGTCACAAAGTCGATTCTCATTATACTAAGGAGGTTTCACATCTGGTTCTTGGTAATTCTCGTAGGTGGGTGCTTTGATGAGTTTTTTGTTTATCAACTTCTTCATGATGACTTCTAGTGGTTCCCCCAGAGCGGTGTAATTTTTCTTGGGGTAGCTCTTGTTCCATTGGGGTGGTCCCCTTTGATCATTGAGATTGTTAATTGTCAGATTGTTGTTTGGTCATTGTGTTGTTTGATGATTGTTTTGGTGTTGGATTTGGATTTGTGGTGCGGGTGTATTTTGGCATGGGGCACTAATGACCACCTTGGCGTTGACAACACCATCATTAGTAACATTTTTGTTCCTTTCCCACGTGCGAGGTTTATCATTGTAATTGGAGGGTGGGTGGTTGTTTTGTTGTTCAGGGTATGAAGTTCATCCTGTGGGTTGAGTCATAAGGGCTCATTCGATGCTGAGCGCCTTGGAGATCAATTGATCATATGTGGTGATCCCTTGTACCTTGAGATGAAATGTCAAGAGGCCTTCAAGGTTGGATATAATGGTGAAAACTTGTTGTTCTTCGGGCATGTTCCACTTGCTCTGATTGGCCATTCTTTGATCGCCATCACTTCATTGTAGGTGTGGAAATGAAGGAAATGATCTCACCCCTTTCCTTGTTTCGTGAGTCGGTATCTTGCATTTGACATCCAATGGTAATGTTGCATGCATTAATTTTTAATGAATGCATCTATAATTTTGAATGTTTTGATACCTGTAGGTAGGCAAGAGAACCATTCCATAGGTACGGCTACCAACTCCTAGGGAATAGCCACACTTTATAAGTGGACATCGTGATGCGCACTCTATCCACGAACCTAGAATCCCCGATGTGATCTTTAGATTCCAATTCCACGACATTTCGGCTTTCCAAACTGGGGACTCTCAACCCCTTTAGGAATGGTTTCATCACTTAGGCCTTGCCTGTCTTGATGGAGTAACGCTGCTTTGGTGTCTCTTGTGGTTCGGCCTACTGGAAGATTTATTAAATTAAGCGATAACCCCATCAGCCCGCCACGCCATCTTGTGGATTAGTGGGATGAAGGTGTTATGGGGTGTTTCGATTGTGGGTTGGATGGGTGGGTTAGTTGGTGTGTTATTTGATGGTATTTGCACATTTTTTTGAGCCAAGTATGCTTGCACTTGTTGCTATATGAACAACGCTTGTTGTTGATCTTATTGTTGTTGTGCTAGGATTGCTTGCTATTGTGCTTGTTGTTGTTGTACTAGGATTGCATGTTGTTGTGCTTGTTTTGGGTCACCATCTAAATACCCTTGGCTGCCTTTGATACTGCTTCGCATGTTTGGTTGATATGCCCATAGCCGCGCCTACTTATTTCAAAAACAGCTGCGCCGGAAGTCGCAGCTTGTTGTGCTTGATATTGGGCTGCACCTCGCTTTGTTTCGTGCCTGGATTGTGCTTGCGCCGTTTATGGCCGCAATAGAACTTTGTACCTGAGCAGCCTTTATCCTGCAATGTGGATTGCCGCTTGAGCGCCTTTGAGTGGCCGCTTGTTGTTATTGTTGTTGCTGCAATAACGCTTTAACGCCGCAGCAGCCTGCCGCCAGCCCCAGAATGCCTGGGACGCCAAAATTTTGGTATAGCTTTGAGCCGCTTTGTTGATGTGAGCATTGTGTTCTAATTTGCCTTTTAATCCTGTAGGAACTCTTTCGAAAAGCGCCTATTTGAGCCGTTGCAATGCCGCGTTGCATTGGTTTTATATTGAATGGGTTGGTGGTGGGGTGGTGGGTGGTGGATTCAGAATGGCGTTTGTGGACGTGGTGATTGGTGATGTCGTGTTGATAGTTTGAGTGGTGGATGGTGTTGTTGATGTGGTTGGTCCTTGAGAGACCATTCTTTGCGATGTTAGGGGGGTGGTTGATGATGTCGCAATTGCTTGTGTAGTTGTCATTTGTTGTTGCGATATCGATGACAAGTTTTGTGTGATGTTTTGGTTGGTGTTTGGGATGTTGGTTTGATTGATATTTGGTAAAGGTGGAAGCCCCAAGCCAAGGTGTGGTGTGGATGATGATGGAAATGGCGGGAGTGGTGGAAATGTGAGGGGTGTGATTTCTTGAGAAAATGATGTGGTATCGAAAATGCCCCTAGGTCTGAACATGTCACCCTCTTCTTGCGAATTTGTGAGGAGAGGAGTTTGAGGTGTTGTGCGGAAGGATGATGATGATGGATCATTATGGAAAGTGAAAGGAACATACTTATGTAATGTATTTTGGGGTATGTTTTGTTCCAATATGGTATTTACGTCCAAGTCTTGATTATTAACAAGGGGGTGTGTTTGAATAGCATTAAGAAATACACATTTCCTGGTATTAAGACATAGGGGTTTTGGGCCGAAGAAAAGATTTTTACCTGGGTAATTGCTTTTGAGGATGCTTTTGATAAAGTGGGAATATATAGTATATGGATGAAACTTAGAGGCACAACTTCAAAGACTGCTCCAAATCATGGAGCTCACTTGAAATTCAGGCTGCACTTGGGTCCTCGCTCTTTTCTCAGTTCAAGCATGTATAGTGAAGGGTTGCCTCACTGCTGATGTTGATGGATCTTGCGTAGTCTCTGTGACTTTGGTTACTCTGCCGCTTCTTCCGCGACAATCCGTACAAAGAGGATCTTCTCCCTTGGTTTTCCCTGTGGGTTTTGTGATGAATGAGATAGTCAGTTGATTACTTGATCTCGGGAGGGACTACTTCGACGCTCATTTGGCTTTGTGGTAGGATCACTCTGAAGAGGGTGTTTCTTTGTTGACTCCTTATGTTCTTTCTTGTATTGAGATCTAGTTTGAACTATAATACAAGGACTTCACCTTTCAAAGAATAGAGATGAATCTCTTAATTCTGGATTGATCTTTTACTTAATGCATGTGAGGAAAATTTTATTTGATCTCTCTCGGAGAATTGAAAGTGACAGCTTAATAATGAATTTTTGCTATACTTTTGATGACAAGGGATGTGTTTCCGATCTTTGATAACTTTTGAGGTGACGTTTCACTTTGAACTTTTGGATATGTTTTGGATTTTGATTTTTGATTTTCTTTTGGGATTGTCCTTGATTTGATTGATTTTGGTTTGCTTTGATTTGAACAAATAGACCCTAAGATATTGGATGATTATCTAAGGGGCAAAATTTCTTAAAGGATGATAATTTGAATATTTTGTATGGGGCCGACGCACTACCCCACACCTATTCAAATTAAGATGATAGGTTTTAACCAAGCATAAGAAGAAGGATGTAATCTACATATACCTAGCTAACAAGATGTATTTGATAATCCCTTGACCGCTATGCAAAAAGGATGCATCTACAATGGCTTAAACAAAAGACATCTGGATAAAAGGATTTCAAGATCGATGGACTTTGATTTCGCCAAAACTCTAAAGCATGAAGGATGATTTCAAGATTTCTCAAAAGGTGATGGTGAGCTGATTTTTGGTTTGATGTTTGAAGGATGGATGAAAAAAGATTTGATTTCTTTTGATCCTAAGATGAACCTAAAAAAGACACTTTGTTTACCTAAAACCTCTCTATTGAAGAACACGCAATGCTTCTATAGACCTTTATAACCAAGAAGTGGTTCAATTTGAGCATACATTTCTGGATTTTGAATCAAGGACTTTCATTTTGGGATTTGACTTCTTGAAAAATCATGAGGTTTCAACACATGTGAGAGTTCATTTTGTTTAGCTTTTGCTTAGTGACTTTATTTTACCAAAAACACTTCTTTGATTAAGTTTCCAAACTAGACGTCCAATGTCTTAATTTCTTCAAATCCCACAAAGTATGTTATGTGGAAATTTGATGAATTCAAGGCAAGGGTTACCTATTGTTTAACTTTAGTAGAAAAATTGAGATGTAATCCAAATGTTTAGAAACCTCTAAGGATAGAATCCCAAGGGCAAGAAATAACATATGAATTGAGTCAATTGTATTTGTCTCCTAAAGGGTTTGAAATTTTGATGATGACGTTTAAGTGTTTGTTTCCAAGATGTTTTCGAACAAGCAAAGCATTTTGTAACCAAGAATAAGTACAACCCTATGGATGTGGAAGACAATATTTGTTGGACTCCCACTTGGACAAGTCTATCTACGCTTATCTTTAGCGAATGGTTAGATGCTTGACCCCACTGGCTCCCCTCCATGGCTCATTAACATCATTCGGGGTAGCCAAGCATCAACACCCATGAAACTCCCATGGCATGTTTTCCATTTCTACTAAAAGATCGTAAAAGTGTGGGGTGGCTTCAGAATGATTGTTCTTGCACCAAAAAATACATCAAGGATTTTGGCAATTCTAAAACATGGGTTTTAATTAGGACTTTCCGTTCGTGGAGATTGACCCATATAGCGAGAGTCCTCTTTCAGATCCATCTCTTCGGAGCCAATCGCATGATATTGGTGTTTATTCCAATACCCACATTTATATCCCAGTTGGAAATACTCTTGGCTTTAGAGTGTTACCAGTTGAGTCGTTCCCTTGGGTGAGTACTTTTTCCCTAAGGCAGGCCCTCGAAGATAACAAAAGCGAATAAATATATCTATAATTCGATCAATCTTTGTTTGCAACACAAAGAAAGAGAATGTACGCAATAATGCTCTACTCACACTCGCATAATGTTTTGTTAAATTTTAAACCCAAAATGAAGTGTGGAGGTGATTGCTTTATCTTAACCTAAAATCACAAAAAAGGCATTTTGATTCTCAAGATCGCTATAAATCGTGAGAGAAGCACATAGCTTTTTTAATGAAGTTAGTTTAAGTAAGCCCTCACAAATACAAAGTTGCACAAGTTCATTTTAGATCCACAAAGCAATTATGAGTTCTTTTTAAAGAACCAAAGGACAAATGAGAGTTGTTTTGTTCAATTGTTAACCAAAAAACAAACTCTAGTAAGTTGTAGTCCTAATGTTCGTTTTAAGCTTTTGCAAAAAATTGAAAAGATTCTTTTTTTAAAACCCAAACGAAATTAGTGTCCTAAGCAAAAAGGAATAAAAATTTCTGAAGAGTGTTAAGCAAACACTAAAGTGTTTAAAAATACTTTGATTTTGTGAAGTACCCTCATCATGCTTCCTTTTCTTTCGTTTTCAATAGATCCAACCTACAAGAGAGAAAACCAGTCAGATTCTGCAAAACACAGAAGTTAAAAAGTAGAAAATAGAAGATAAATTTATAATTTAACCAAAAGCATGTGCTAAAATAAAATTTCAAATTTTTACTCCCTGCCAGCGGCGCAACCTGTGACTACGTCGCAGTTTTATTTCTCAGCGGTGTTGTACGTCGCTTACTAGTCAATGACGCTCTATGTCTGGACCAGTGAGCTCAACTACGTCACACTTTTTCCCAACGTCGTTGTTTGATTTTTTGAAAAATCTCGCAAGTCAGATTGGTCAAGCGACACGGTTTGAAATTCAAATTCTTGGGCGGGAAGACTTCAATGTCGCAGTTTGAATTTCCAGCGGTGCTGTATGGCAACTCTGAGCTTCTAGCGTTGGAATTTTCCTGTGCACAAGCAAAAACGCAAAAAATTTAAAAGAAAGTGATAAAAAATGAGATTTCGCCCTCCTTCTAGCGCCAAATGTGTGAACCCCAATCCTAATACTTGCAACACAATAAGAACAAATGCATTAGATTAGACATTGCAAGCAAGAACAAGGATTCCCCATGAAATCTATTCACCAAATTCAAATTAGGAAATGAAATAATGAAGAACACAATGAAAATAACAAAATAGAGATTGAATCCTAATTAAACTAGCAAACTCATGATCCCATGGGGGAATTGGTGCTGATTTGATGTGAAAATTGGCCCTTTCCCAATTCCTATGATGCGAGCTTGATGTGTTGATGATAATTGATCCACTTTGATGAAGGATGGTGAATGCTCCAAGCTAAAAACCTGCATAACCTAGCTAAGATTCAATGGTGATGAATGGAATTTGATAGATATTTGAGCATGGTAACTTTACATAATTTTTGGATGATCAAATGAGGAATGAAGCCTCTTATTTATAGATGATATTGAAGGATGAATGTCCAAATTTGAGCAATGTGGGACTAACATTCAACCAATGGCAAGATGCCACTCGTCAACCTATGAGTGGATGGAGGATGTGCAAGTTTTGGGGATTGTGCCAATAAATGCCTATTTTTGAATTTTAATTTTGTTGAAATGACTTGCAAGAGGGAAGGGAAAATGCATTAAATGCCACTTGGCTCAAGGAAAAGGACATGTAAGATAGAGTAAATGCCTTGTTGGATGTACATGTCAACTTGGATTTTTGAATTAAAACTTGAAGAATATTGCAAAAAGATGCCTTGTTGAGGAAAATAGGGATTTAATAAATCAATTAAATCTATTTTCATGTGCAAGTGGTAAAAGCTGGAGGATGGGACATGATAAGAGATTAAATTAATTAAAGTTAATTAATTTAATGAGAGATCAAGTGATGTGACAAATTTGACTTAGATTTGTGGATTTATTTAAATCAAATATGAGAGGAAGGTGAAAAGAGATTAATTAAATAAAGATTTTGATTTATTTAATTAAAAGAGATGATGTTAGATTAAATTAAATAAGGTTTTAATTTATTTAATTTAATAGATAGACTTTAGAGATTTAATCAAATAAAATTAATTATTTAATTAAATAGGGATAATTAGATCATATTGATTGATTTAATTAACAATAGAGAGAGACTTAATTACATAAAATGATTTATTTAATTAAGGGAGGGAAATTGATGAATTTAATCAAATAAGGAAACTTGATTAAATGGTTAGACCAAAGGATGATTCAGAATGGAACGATGTTAGTAGTTGGGGTCAGATGCACAATGTCAATCGGTACATTTTATGTGTCTATAGATGGTAGTCACGAACCCTATGTGAACCAAGTGGAGGATGGTGATGTTGGATTTTGATTGATAGGTCTAATGATTTTCTTTGATAACTGAATGGAGTTTTTAGACCAATGTTTGAAAATTAGTTGTTTTGAAAATTTTGAGGCAAGTCTGCAAGTAGGATGATAATAGTTCTATTTGAGGCAATAGCGGCAAGATTTTAGGTCAATAGCAGTAATGTTTTGAGACAACTGCGACAAAGTTTTCAAAAGAGACTCTATTTTAGCAGTTTCTAGTTTTGTGATGGTAGTTTGTTATGTGAAAATTTAAATTTTTATTGTGTTTGATCTCATGTTTTGTTGATAGGATTTGATGGAAAGTGATGCATACAACATACAATTTGAGATCCAATGATATAGCTCGATGATTATCAGTCAATACATCCTAAGGAATACAGGTACACTCTTCTCTATAGGCTTATCTCACCCTTGAAGGAGTGATTTTAAATTGAATCTATAGAGGGAACAAATAGGATATATCAAGGAAATGTATTGTCTTGATACTTCAGACTAAAGAGGATTAACTCTTAAGCCTTATGCCTCAACTATAAATCTGACGTGGTAAGTAACTTCTAGGAACGATGTTATTGCTATGTACTACTTTGAAGAACATTTCAAAAAACTAGATGGGATTCTAAAACAAGGTGTTTAATTAAAACCGTGAACATTGTGACACATAGTTCATACGTAAGCCACTAAAGGCTTTAGTCATTCCTGCACAACCCATTATGTTCATACGAGGATGAGGTACGGTGTGTTATTCCCACTCAAATATAAGCTACTTTCTTTCGATTTCACAAAAAAATTATAGCCCACCAATAAATGTGCTTTTAGGGTTGCTTATGAGTTCTCCATTATAGGATGTGTCTCATAGACAGGCCCTTATCCTAAAAAATGGGTGACCACAAAAAGTGCAAAGAACCTGTTGTGCAATTTTCACACACACACCCCGCTGAAAGCAGGGACCCTCTTTTGCTTTTGTTTTTGGTATTTTGGCCCTTTGATTTTGAGGATTTGGTTGCCTTGGCATATGCCTTAATGATTATCCTACTTGTGCAGATGCCCCTTTTGAGGAAGCACTTTGAAATTTTATGTTCTAGACTCATTTCAGTTTTTTTCTTATTGTTTTCGGGAAAATTCCCTCTAAGAGGAATTCCTCGGACGCTTTGAAAACCCGGTGGTGGATGTTTTACGTTGTTCCTTAGAAATTCTGATCCTTTGCATAATTCCGCATGGACCTGATTTCCCCGAAGTTCCGTCACCTCGTCGAATTCTTGACTTGCGTTTTGACATGTCTTGTCGACTGCATTAATGCTCAATGGTACGATTCTTGAGGCGCGTATTTAGTTGGTTTTGAGGATTTCTTGTTGTCATTTGCTTTGTGTTTCCATTGAAATTTATTTCAAAGTGCTTAAGTGATTTGCCAACGTGAGTGGTTGATTCAAGGATTTGGTGACAGATTTCTTGCATTTTCATTGTGGTTGCTTGCTAGGGCATTGAGGTTCATTCCAACCGTCATTGCAACTAAATTCACTTTGTCCAGGTATGTGGATTTTTCCTTGCTTGTGTTTATTGAATGTAAACAATGCTTTGGTGCCTTAGGGGAAGATCTTTGGGGTCTCGATTTTGCATATTTTGGTGTTAAGCATTTAAATTGGGGGTTTGGTTTGTCATTTTTAAGGATGTTGATGGCCCAGTCAGTGTATCCCTTGTCAATTGATGAGTTCAGTGGTGCCTAGTATTCCCATGTTACATTTTCGAGCTTGACCCTGGGTGTATGGTTGCCTCCATTTGGTTCAATTTTAGGGTTTTCGAGCTTGTTTGATGGTCAACCCTGAGTGAGTTCGTGAGCGTGTTCTTAATTTCATCTAGGAAAATCTCACTTGTGCTTGCTTTAAGCAATCCATCTTCAGGCTTAGTAAAATGGAAAATCCCAAATCTAAGTTGATTCCCTTGCGTTAATGGTGAATTTTAGGGTTTTCGGCTTAGGAGATTGATGATTAAATTTAGGGCATCACTAATTTTCACCGATTCACCTCTGATAGAGTTGAGAACTTGAAAATGAACAATAGAAAACTTGAAACAAATTAGATTCAGGACCAGGTACTTTAACTTTATGATCGTTCGATTATTCTGGGCAAGATTGGGAGAAATAACAATTTTCAGGATTTCATGGTCTTTGCGAAATTCCCGCACCTTTGTAATTTCCCAATTTTTCCTTTGCCTCCTCATTTTCCCAAATGTATGCAAAAGATCATACCTCACGGATTTCCCTCCCTGGCGGATTTTCCTGAAATAGTTTCACAGTATGGAGAATTCGAAAGATAATAAATGCAATATTATGGGTTTATCCTTTCATGTTTGATTTGAATCGTTTAACAATGTTGTGTACTTTTCCTCCATATTGGGATGATTGATTTTTGGGTAACCATGTTTTATCATTAAACCCATTGTGTTGGGAATTTCCCGGATTTCCTCCCTAGTTGGATTTCCCCGGATGGCTCAAAATCTTGGATTGCTTATCAATTGTGCTTTATGTCAAATTTAAGGGGTTTTGATCTTAGCTTTGGGTTGATTGGTCATGATTATATTGTTTATGGTTGGCTAACCTCTATGTTGACATTATAAAGGGGGGATTTATTGTGGTTTCTTGTTGGATGCAGGCTGAGTCAAGTAGAGTGATGGCTAGCAAGACAATCAGCAAGCAGACGGATCCAAGTGTTGAGGGATCTTCTATCTTTGAAGCAGAAAGAATAAAGTTAGACATAAAGAGTAAGGTTCCTGAATCTAAGCTTTCCTCCATCTGGGCTGAGGTAGGTGACACCAATGTAGGCAGATGGGATTATTGGGAGTTCAAAGTAAGGATGGCAGCACAGAACCCCCCATTGTTGGCCAGAAGGTTAGTGGAATCAGGATTAGCTCATGTGGTTGATTTTCCTCCTACAATTCAATGCTATGAGCTAGTGCTTGAATGTGCTAGACATTATGACAAAGGTATACAAAGAGTGATTGGTCCTCAAGGCAGAGTGTTGGAAAACTTCCCTCTTGTATCTGTTGCATAAACTTTTGACATGCCTAACATATCTCATGTGGTGGCTCTCGACTTGGATATTGCCAAAATTTATTTTGAGGATGATTCGAGCAAGGCTCTACAGGTGGTCAATTCTTGGTTGGAGAAACCTAAACCCCACATCTCAAAGCTTCCAAAACAATTATTCAGGGAAAAATTCAAACCAAAGTACTATGATGCTATCACATTGCTCAGCAGGGTAATAGGTTTGAAGAGTGTTGGAGTTTTTTAAAACTGGATGTTCCTTGTTATAGTGAGGATGGAGCATAATACTAATTTTTTGGTGTAATTAATTAATTAATTATTACACTAACATAAGTTAACTTAGGTCTTGCATTTAATTAGTTAAGTCCTAGGTTGCATTATTAGATAAATCATTTAATAAATGGGATATTATTTCCTTTCCTAGTTTGTGGGATAAGATTCCTTCTAGAACTTATCTCATCATTTAATGATCATCAACATAGGGTTCACATGTTGTCACATGTTGTTAGATTTTAACACTTGGAAACATCTCATGCATATTAGGGTTTACTTCTTTCCTATATAATCAGGCATCTTGTTCATTTGTAATATATCAATCATATCAATATCATTTTCATCATATCAATAGAATCTTTAATCAGCATTCCATTGTTGCAACACTTCTCTTTGTGGTTGATTATCTTTCATGGCTAAAGTCCTTCATTGAAGATTCCGGAGCTTCAGGGGCTGTGCATTCCATTCATCTCAACATGGTATCAGAGCTAGTCCATTGAAACATCAACCCTTGATCTAGGAAGTTTGGAGTGCAAGATTCAAGCAGGCTTGAAGTTTTATGTTGCAGGCTAGTTGGCTCTACCCGGGAGCCAAGCTGATTTCTGGTGCAGATCAGGACCTCTCCGACCTCTCCATTACATCCAGAAGGCCTCAAAACCCATAGATCACCTGTTCATTTGCTAAAATCGGAGTAGATTCAACCGGGAGCTTGTGAGGTACATCTTAGGGTTTGCATTTTTTGTACAAATCCATACACATTTGGAGAAAAAAATCATCCCCGTAAGTCCTCCATCAAGGAAATTTTTTTTTAGAAAAATAAAAAAAAAATTCTGGCTATTACTGGGAAATTTTTTCTATAGTTATCACAAAAATTAATACTATGCAGAGTTCGACCTGCAATTAAATTGGCCGTCGGAAGAATTATTTTTTTTCGTAGGCTATAGTTCTATTGTTGGTCAGCATTCAAAATTTTCTATCGGCATTTTAAAAAAAAAAAAATTTGCAATTGCAATTGCAATATTAAAATTTTTTTTTTGGTTGGCATCACCCGACCGTCTGCACCCCGACCGACTCCTGTCATCTTGCGTCATCCGACAGTCCGCAGACTTGTCGGCCTGTTTGTTGCTGTCACCACTGTCGTCACTGCTCCCAGCATTCAGCGACCGCTCATCCTCCCGCCGACCACCGGCTTTCGTCACCGGCCGTCGACGTCTTCGGCACCAATTACCGACCAAGCCCCCACCGTTTCGCTCCCGGTCCCATCAGAACCGTGGGCTCCACCGACCACCGTGCAGTGCATTCTCCCGGCCACGCCACCATCTCTGCCACCAGACCACCGCTTCGACGCCGCTCGCCTGGTGGAGACTTTTTTTAAACTGCCAGCGCTACCCGCGGTCACATCAGTGACCAAGGGCCCTGATTTTTCAGCCCCCAGGTGCCTCATATTTGCGCCTTGTTAGCCAGTACAGATCACATTGCAGTTTTTTTCCGAGGGCCATATCTTCGCGCCACGATATCGGAAATTTGCAAACGAGATATCGACGGAAAGAGAATTCAGAGCACTATCTAGTGGTGCCATCTATTTTGCAGGATTTTTCTGCTATCCAATATTCAAGTCAACTGAATTCAACCCTCCCTTCTGGACTCAAAAGCACACATCTTTGCATTAGCTTTCAGATTTCGATGATTCCAGCGGCATTCAGGAGATATTTTAGTTTTTTTTTTTATCAGTCTAGTCACCTTCTTTGGTTTCAGCTCCAGGTATTGTTTATTGGTTTTTTGCAATTTGGTGCATTTTCCTGATTCCTGAGACATCCTGAAGCTTGCAGAATAATTTCTTGATCTCAGAGGCATATTCTCAGTTGCACATCTATTTGGAAGTCTTCTATTTTCTGTTGAAGATCAGTGTCTTTGTTTTTTGTGGAGAAATTTTTGTTATGGGGCTTGCATATTATTCTCCTTTGGTTATGTTGCACAAGGGTAACTATCAGTAATGGCGAGATGGGATCTGCCATCATCTCCAATCACTTGATCTATTCCCTTATCTGTATGGTATAGTTCCCTCTCTAATTGAAGGTGTTTATAAATTTGCTTGGAGTTGCAACAGGTACACTATTTTGGAAATCATTGCAATGCAAGTTGATTGCGATGTTTTGAGATCTATTGATCATTGTGATTGTCCTCACATCCTTTGGATTAAGCTTTGGGAGATCTATGGAGATTCAGATGCTCCACCATTCCCCAATGGTCATGATTATGAATGTCATTCTTCAGATCAAGTACCCCATGATGCTATTGTTGTGCAGGAAGTTGATTACCTTGATCTTTCCGAAGAGGTTGACAAGGTACCTTTCAGTGCTTCTTCTTCATCAGAGGCAGTTGGTATTCCTTCACATTCAGTGATTCCTTGTCCAGAATCATTGATTGAGGCTTCCACTATCATCTTTCATCAGGACACATTCTATTTTCCAGACTTAACATCATAGGATGGCTTAAGTTTTAGGCATCACTGACTTGGCTACTTCTATAGGTTTGGAGGACATTCTTGAGGGGATATCACTCCTCTATTTAGATTTGGCTTTGGAGAGTTGTTTTGAGTCTCCTCATTCTTTTGTCTTGACCTTGATTGGGAATCCAAAGACTATCTTGGAGGCACTTGGTTTTTCTTCAGAGATTTCATATCCGAGACTTCTTCCTTGTTATTCCATTTAGGATTTGAGGTTTCTTCAGCATCCACCATTGGATTTGCTTCAGAATTCTTTCAATGGTTTTGAGGACACTTCATTCAAGGGGGGCTATCAAGTCTCCATCACATCCATCATATTCATCCTATCTTCATCTTTGGATATTGTTCAACATCAGTTTCTGCATCGACCTGGTTTGTCACTCTCTTCATTGATTGTGGCATCTTCATCTTCAGGCAAGGAGACATTTGAGCAGAGTTCCAAGACATCATCATCCATTTTAATCCTTCCTTCCTTCAATTCCTATCCAGAATGGGAAGCATCTCTGCACTTGCAGTTGGTTTTGTTTCTTCCAAAAGGGAGACAAGTTGTTTGTTGACATAGGATCTTGTTCTGTCTTCCGACACTTACCATATTTGCAGGTAATCACATCTTCTAGGGGGGCTATTTAGTCTCTCTCTATTTTATCTGTGTGACAGATGGTGTACTTGGGGGGTATTTGGGAGTCCTCCATCCTTCCCGTCCTATCTCACATTTTTTTCTTTTTCATCTCCTTTTTGGAGAGGGGTTTTGTTCCTATTGGTTTTTTCCCTTTTCTCTAGTTGTGGGAGATTTTCTGCATCTTCATGTACATGGGTACCTAACATGGCCTCATAGCCGAGACCCATCACCATCTTGCATAATCATTGCATTTTACTCCCTAAGTTGAACTTATGGGGGGGGTGTTGGTGTAATTAATTAATTAATTATTACACTAACATAAGTTAACTTAGGTCTTGCATTTAATTAGTTAAGTCCTAGGTTGCATTATTAGATAAATCATTTAATAAATGGGATATTATTCCCTTTCCTAGTTTGTGGGATAAGATTCCTTCTAGAACTTATCTCATCATTTAATGATCATCAACATAGGGTTCACATGTTGTCACATGTTGTTAGATTTTAACACTTGTCAACATCTCATGCATATTAGGGTTTACTTCTTGCCTCTATAATTAGGCATCTTGTTCATTTGCAATATATCAATCATATCAATAGAATCTTTAATCAACATTCCATTGTTGCAACACTTCTCTTTGTGGTTGATTATCTTTCATGGCTAAAGTCCTTCATTGAAGATTTCAGAGCTTCAGGGGTTGTGCATTCCATTCATCTCAACATGATTATCACTGGGCAGGCATTATAAGTGCCATGATACATGATCAACTATGCAATGTCTTGCAAACCAAGAGCTTCATAGTGACTTCTTACCTGGTCTATGCCTTGGTGAGGTTCCATCCATATAAGGGGTTGAGTACACAAGGAACCTTTGGGTGGGATGTAATATATGAAATCTATCCATAGCTACATCTAGACAACTCAAGCTATAGAAGGGTGAATGATACATTCACCATGTACATCACTAGGTTACTTCAAGGTGCAGAGCATGTTAGACTATCTAACAGTGCTAAGGAGTTGATCAGGAGGTATGGGGCTTGGTTTATATAGTTTCCCACCTTTTCTTACATAAGGATAGATGGTTGCCAGAGAGCCCCTTACAGACTTCCTAGATATCCTACCGATCACCTCATACTCTTGGAAGTCACAAGGTAGATATGTGATTTCGACACCATAGTTAAGAGGGAGAAGCACAAAACAGGATTTGGCAATGACTTTCCCCTCTAGATAGGTGGTAATGAGGCTTGCACTTCCATACATACAACACATTTCTTTGAAGAGGAAATGGGTACTTTGGGCCTATCTTTCCACTCTAAAAGGTCCAGGTTCGATAGAACTGGTGAAGCCCAAAAGAAGGCTAGTAGAGAGTACAGTCTCAAGGATGACCTAGAGGATTACTCGGCTAACTGTAAGGATGAGTTTGAGATACGAAAGAAGAAATTCTCTAGGCTACCAATTAATTTGATTAGAACATACAATATTAAAGTCATCACAGATTAGATAGATGATGATGGAGATTTAATTCAAGGCCATGATTATGAAGCTGTGAAAGATAAACTAGTTGGAGAAATAGACTGGCTGGAGGAAGAGAAAATAGAATTAGAGCAGATCATGACTCTAGTGATTAAGTACACTAAGTTATAGCTTAAGCACAAGATTTGGGAACTGGAAAGTGAGGGTGTGCAATGCACCTATGATCTAATGGGAGACTTGGAGTCTCATTCTACTTCTGAGGAATCAACTAAGCAGGATCCTAAGGGTAAGGCTAAGGTGAGCTCTCCCTTCAAGATAAAGATTAAGGATGCTCAAGCAGAAGAAGGAGAAAAGCAAAGGAGGCCTATTTCCAAGAAGAGGAAACATGTGAGGGAAAATAAATCTGCAGAGGAGGAACCTGAGGAAAAGGGAGGTGAAGATGGTGCTTTTTCACTTAAGAGAAGGAGAATAGTGAGGTTGTACCAAAAGAAGGAGTCTTCCAAGGTAGAGGATGAAGTTGACCCACCAGTAGTGAAGACCCACTAAGATCTACAACAAATGCATCTCTTTCTTTGAAATCATGACATGAAGGAAAAGATTTGCACTGAAACATTTGAATCTAGAGCAACTCAGGAGATGGTGGCATGCTGTATATTCTCCAGTCACTGATGGTCCAATTACTGAACACCAGCTAGATGATGCGGCCACTTACATTGCAATTATGGATAAATATCAAACCCTAAAGGTGGATTGGGATAAATTTATTAAGCAATCAGGGGATGATATTAAATCTATTGAGAGAAGAATCAAGGTGTTAGTTTTTCTACATTTGGCCAACCTAGAAAGGGTATTTTTAATAGTGCATGATAAGGTGGAACAAGATAAAGAGAAGGGAGAGAGCATTTAATGCAAGGCTACATCAAAATTTGTGCTTCCCCATTATTCCTTCTTCCTTTGCATGCATTGGGTCGAGCTATGTTGGCAATCCTAGGATGACCTGGATGAGTTCCAAGCATTTAATGCTATTTTATTTTGTTCTAGAACTTCTTGGGCCGACTTGTCTTGGGGGTCTCTATAAATATGGCATTTTTCCTCATTTGTAAGGGTTGGATAGTTTTACTTGGAGTGAATTAAGCAATATAGCAAGAGTTAGAGCTAGGATTTAGGTCATTTTGAGCAAGTGTTGTAACACAGAACACTGGAATTGTTGCTATCATTGGGTGATTCAATACAATTGAAGACATTGTGCTTTGGTGATCTCTCTTGTGTTGACTTATTTTGCGTGGTTCTTGCTATTCTATCTTTGAGATTTCTTGAGAAATATTGGCATAAATTAGATTTAGAGTTGGATTTGATTTAATGGTGTTTATGGTTTGATGCTTGAAGTGTTTTTAGTAATCCCTAGTCCATACTTTTTGTAACTAGTTGATTGTTAGTTGCTTTGCAAAGTTAGCCTGGACTTATATATTCATTGTGCTTAGTTCAATTGTGGATATTTGTTCATTTCAATTGCAATAAGGTTGTTTTGGATGAATGTTCATGATCTAAAAATATTTAATACCTTAGAATATTGCACTATTTATGTAAGATTGTAGATTCATCTGGGTCAAGCAGGAATCAGTTTATGAGGGATTGGTCCATTTTGAGTATTCTATCATTTGCATTGTTAATTTTAGGATTATAATAAATCTTAGAAATCTCTCTTAAACCCTTATCTTTTGTTGTTTCTTTTATCATCTGGGTTAGATTTAGGATTTGAAGTATCACCATATTGCTAGATCTGATAAATTTGAGGATTCAGTATTTGCTTGTAGTAAGGTCCCTTTGTGATTACCAACACTTTCACATATTATCTGAGTTGTTTATGCATTGTCAAGACCTAACCTTAGAGACCTTGGGGTTATCTCTTGAGGCTTGTTGATAGAGATTCACCTTTGAAGAGAGATAGGAGACTTGTATCTTGTCTGAGTTGTTGATGTGCAGAAAACACCTTCAACAGAACCCAAAGTGTTTCTTGTCACCTAGGGTCGTCAAAAGACGTAGGGGGAGAGGATACACACTTGGCTTGCCAATCACAGTGGACACATTGGACAATTCATTGCAATTTGATTTTTAAACCCAAAATGAGGTGTTTTAGAGATATCAATTCATGTTTTAATTGCACCAATTTCAAATATTTGAGACTTTCAAACAAGAAATACCATAAATCAATTGGTTTTCATTTCAATTAGAAAAGATGAAATGTTCAATTTTATGCACCAAAACAAAATGTGAAGATTGTGTTGTTCAG